>JAABOM020000075.1:4109653-4125764 GCA_011800125.2 Solanum clarkiae | reverse complement strand
TAATGTTTGCTCATGTAATTAATAAGTCTTATTACACTTATTTTAGCATGAATTAATACTTTAAAGTTATTATATTTCCATTATGACTTATTTTAGTATGATTTGGTACTTTAAAATTATGATCATCTTCATTATGACTTACATATTTGTAATATTTATTTATGCGATCTCATTGTTAATTTTTTATTGAATATTTTTGTGTTTTCATTAATATCATATTTTGTATTTTTTTTTTAAAATAATCTTAGATATATGTATTTGGTAGTACTAAAGAAATATTTGAATCATAAGTTAATTATATGTTTTTATAAAAACTTTATTAAAAAATTAGAAAAAAAAAACTCAAAAGGACGAGAACTTCGAAAAAAAATCTAAAAATCCGAGAAATTTGAAAATGCTCGAAAAACCTGAAAAAACCCAAGGTTGAAAAAGCTAAGTTTTATTGGTTTAGTTTAATTTTTATATTTAAAAACTTGACACAAATAATTTAATTTAATATTTAAAAAATTCAATCAAAATCAATCCAAACCATGAATACCGCTGACTATGCAGCATAAATTGATAGTTAGGGCTACCTAAAATTAGGATTCTGAGAGCTGACAGATGATGTCACCTTTAAAGGGTATCTGCATTATTTATTATTTATGTACCTACATGCACAACTCAAAAAGGTTGGGCCAATGGGTATCAAAAACCTTTGAAATTCAAAAAGCAAAGGCACTCAACACAACATCCAAGCACCAAGAGAAAATCAAACGCTTGATATGGTGCATTGGATGAAGTTATTTTTTTTTATAAGTAATATTTTGATATTAAGTTTTAAGTAGAAAAAAGTTCTCGTCACAAAACGTTTTATATGAATGAATTTTATCATTTTAAATCGAACTAAATAAATTTTAAAATACCGGTACTGGATACCGCGGAAAAAAAAAAAGCAATTAAAGGAAATAAAAATACAGCACAACGCAAAAGACTCCGCGTACACAAATCAAATTAATTTTGTGTAGGGGGTTGGGTTTAAGCTAGAGGTTTGAAGGTGACCAGACAGCCCCCACTCCACAGGTGGTCTCTTTCTCTCCTGTGGGTTGTGGACAAACAAATTCGATAGCAACTCCGACCCATTACCCTTCTCTGGTTCGTGATTTTGGCTTACCCCTTCTTCATATCTTTATCTTTTACCTTTGATTTGAAAAAAAAGTTTGTCTTTTTATGCTTTTCTAGAGAAAAAATGGATCTGGGTCCTTTTCTGTTTTCGAGGTCAGTTTGAATGTGTTTCTAGCAGCCATCTTTTTTTTTGTATGTTTTCTGCTTCTGGGTGTTTGTTAGTTTCTTTTTTGTAGTTGATCAGGGTGCTGAATTGTTTTTTCTTGGTGAAGTATACTGTGATTCTATTGGGTGGTTCGTAGTAGTTGTGAAAATGTGTAGACTACAGTGTCGTTTCTTGAAATATTAAATCTTTTTTTCTTTTAGTTTGTTGTTTTCGTTTCACTAACAGGCTGATAGTTGTGGGATCTGTCCAAAGATAGGCTTAGCTGAATTTTGTTTGGTACTGTGTTTTTTCTGAAAGTTATTATCTTTGTAAAGAGTAAGAACCTCCATTTCCAGTATGTGAACTTGAAATTGAGTTTGTCCAACTTTTTTTGACTTGTCAGATCCAGCTGATTTTCAAGTTTGCAGCTTAGAGTTTGATCTTCTGATGTGATGAGGTTGGTTATAAGTGGGGATAATGACCAGATTAGTTGAATGCCTTATGTAGTCACAGACTTCACCATCTGGTTGTTGGAAGCTTCTGTTGGTATGTTGACCAAATTGATATGGTCCATTCTTATGTGAATCAAAATCAATTGCTTTGACTTGAAAATTTTGCTTTCCTACTTGTTGGAAAGGATAATTTCGACAAGGTAGTTAGCAGTTTCGAGATTGGAGAAATAAAATTTGAGATTTTCGTTGGTATCCTCTGGTTATATAGGGTCCAATTCTCGTATGGCTGTTGCCAAGAGCAACGGCAACAATGAATCATCATTTTATACGTCATGTTGCTATAAAGTTGCAAACTTGAGTGAGACCATTTTGGATGCCAATCATACTGCTAATCTGCATGATCGTTACATTCTTGGAGAACAGCTGGGCTGGGGGCAGTTTGGGATAATCAGAACATGCTCTGACAAGTTCACTGGAGAGGTGTTGGCCTGCAAATCAATTGCTAAAAATAGATTGGTGACTCAGGAGGATGTGCAAAGTGTCAAGCTTGAAATTGAAATAATGACCAGGCTTTCTGGCCACCCAAATGTTGTAGATCTCAAGGCAGTTTATGAGGAAGAAGATTATGTACATCTAGTAATGGAGCTTTGTGCAGGGGGAGAACTTTTCCACCAGCTGGAGAGGCATGGTAGATTTTCTGAGGCCGAGGCCAGGGTTCTCTTCCATGATCTAATGAAAGTGGTGATGTACTGTCATCATAAAGGCATTGTACACAGAGATCTTAAGCCAGAGAACATTCTCTTGGCTACTAAGGGTTCTTCTTCTCCTATAAAATTAGCTGATTTTGGTCTTGCAACATACATCAAGCCAGGTAATTTCTCTTTTCCTCTGGAAAACCTAATATGCAATATTATTATACCTATTCTTGATCATTTTATGCATCAGCCACTTTCTTTTTCCAGGTACAAGTTTGCATGGTACTGTTGGCAGCCCATTTTATATAGCTCCTGAGGTCCTGGCAGGGGGTTATAATCAAGCAGCTGATATCTGGAGTGCTGGTGTTATTCTTTACATTCTTCTGAGTGGAATACCACCATTTTGGGGGAAGACAAAGTCAAAGATCTTTGATGCTGTCAGGGCAGCTGATTTGCGGTTTTCTTCTGATCGCTGGGATACAATATCATCTTCAGCAAAAGAGTTGATTAAAGGAATGCTATGTACAGATCCTTCTCAGAGGCTTACAAGTCAGCAAATTCTAGGTATAATATCAAACTCATTATACTTGTTAACTAGATAGAACTGATGAATGACGTTTGATGCATCAGGAATGCATATTTATTTGTGTTTGAGATCAGTAATTGATTGAGAGGATAGAAAGATCAAGCACATCAGCTTGTGAATATAGAAAGAACCTACGAAGAGTAGAAGTGGATAGTAAACTGTGAAACCCAGAATATTTAGCATTCATTAGAGATGTTACTGCATCAGAGCTGTAAATTTCTGAAGGATTTATTATCTTATATTCTTCTCAAAATTATTTTTTTTCCTGTGGATATGAAATCGGGGGTAATATAGATGGAGCGGCAGCTGGACCATATTTATGACTTCTACAACATGAATGATATATCATATTTGATACCACACTTTGTTTGTGCTATCAGCCTGCCTCTCGAGATGATAAATCTTCGAAATTCCTCAGTCAATGGATTGAATATTTCTTATGTAAGCTTGAATCTAACTTTGGAAGATCCAATTCATAGACTGATTTCTCTGATTGAGATATGTTTTAAAATTCTTAAAGGTCTTTCCTTTTTATCTAAGTAGTGAAGCAGTTGAGGATGCATCAGTTGCGCAGCTTACTTCTTGTCTTACCTCAAACTTAAATAATTTTGACACTTAACAGATCATGCTTGGGTACGGGATATCTCACCTCATTTCAATGAGCCATGCCTAAAAGTGCATTCAGATGAAGGCTCCGGCTGCTCTTCTTTTATGGCTCGGAATCAGGATATCAGTTTTGGCACAGGTTCTGCCGTTTTAATTGATGCCCAATCACCAAAATTCACGTGCAAGTCATCATTTTCTACTTTAGTAACTGAACAATCGACAACTTCCTATGGATCCGCTGTATTCTCTTTCAGTAGTACTGTTGGATCAAATGGCCATGACTTTGCTTCTCCTGTTCAAACACTGCCTAGTTTTACATTCTTCGGCTCGAGTTTAGTTGTTGATCAAGGGAGTTATGAAGTTGATTTATCTGTTACAGCGTCTGATGTTGATTTACTTCAGAAAGGTAATTTTCACAGTTTTCTTATTTTATTTCATCTTAAAATGTAAATTGCTCTATCCAAAATTATGCAGTAATCTAGAGTCCTTGGATTTAAACCTATTTGAGTTATGTCACAGATGCCAGTGTGGGAAAGGTGTTTATGTTGTCAGACTCTCCAGTAAGTTTTGAGCAAGTGGTAAGAGATAAGACAGAAGAAGTTAGAAAGAGTGGATCAGATGGATCTAGAACCCTAGGCATCCAAAGCAGGAGGAACCATACAATTGGTCTTGGTGAATTTGAGCAGATTGATGTTGTGGTGGCTGAATCAGTTATCCGATGGGCATCGTGCACGTGTCTTCCTACCGCCACGTCACTCAGGTCTTCTCTTGTCTGCTGAAAGTGTAGATGATTTTATGGCTTAACTTGCCAGTAGCCCGTGCTGAGAAAAAGAGTTATTAACCTTTATATTCACTTACTGAGGTCATGCAACATGTTAGATTCATGTCAAGCTTATTCGCAACTCACAAGTTAGATCGATGTCATACCATAAAACGATGTTTTCTCGAGTTACATAGCTTTTGTCCATCATTAATGTGAAGGGGAGTGAGTTCATTGCTTCTGAGGCTTTTCCATGTACAATGTTTATATAAGTCTTGATAGTCAATGAGTTTGCATGGCCATCTAGCATCTGTGAAGCATTTCATTTACCTTTGTCCTAATGTGGGTGTTTGACATACATTTTGACTAGATGCATGAGCTTGCTTTCTCAAATGCTGAAGCTTATATAAAGAACAATAGCCTGCTATTACTGCAAGGTCTTTAATTATAGTATGAGCTTCAAGCATGGCTTTACAGGATGAATGCAATTATCCTTAGGGGTCGTTTGGTAGGATATATTAGAGAATCTAGTACATGTATTAGACATGTTATATTTAATCTTTTGTTTGGTATTATAGGGTAAATTGTCCTTAATACACCAAAATCAAACAACAAACAACAACGTATCCAGTTTAATCCCACAAGAGGGGTCTGGGGAGGGTAGAATGTGTGCAGACCTTACCACTACCTCATAGAGTTAGAGAGACTGTTTCTTGGGAACCCTCGTCACAAAAACCCATTAGCAGAATAAGCTAGATATAGAAAACAGGGAAGGAATAAGAAATAATTACAGCATTGCTGATACACCGTATTCAACATTATTCTTATACACTCTACCAAACTACCCCAAGAGTTTTAAGTTATATAAGTTTATCGGGTAAACATTACACCTTTAATGCAACGTAATTGGTTATTGTAGGTTATTACTCTGTTTTCTGAATCACTATTATCGTTCTTGATAAATTTCAAAAACTATTATCATTTTTATACAGAGAGCTACATGTTATTGTATGTCTTCAAGAATACAATTAGTCCTTTCCTGTGATTGCCAAAGAGCTGACTTTTAGAGTTGTTTTTGGCATTAGTTTTTTGCTTTTCAAGTAATATAGTAGTATAAGTTATCCATTGTGCAACCATGTGAGGAGGTGGTAGACAAAATGATGGGAAGTTTTGCGCGTTGACATGTTCCAAACTATTAATTAAACTATACCTTATATGGGGTTTGGGGGAATGGTCTTGTCTCCCCACTCCACATGGCCATGGAGAATCAAATATTGGTGCAAATACAATCAATTAGGCCTAGACATTGACTATAATAATTGTGGATATGAATGGTGGAGGGACCATCCAACCAAGGATTTTTTTTTCTTTTCTTTCACAAAGGGACAAAATCCACTACCATAATTTGTCTTGTTCATGCTTTCCACGACTCTATGATCCTTTTTTGCTTCTGTCCTTGTAGGTACTCTTTTGTTTCAAAGTAAAAAATCATACCAGTAGCCACTTTTAGGGTAATCCAAGAGTCTTATATATTGTGTCATGATTACTTCATATTGATAAAAAGGTCTTTTATGAAAAATCAACAAGGAAATTCCTGGTCATACGTTAGTTAAAAAATAACCACAGTTGAAGTTCAAAATTGTACAACTGAAACTTGTCGAGGTTCTTTGGGGTTACTGTATTCGTTCCTCATTTTTACTATTGAACTACCTGTTGTAAAGCATTGTCAAAGGCGATCTACAACAACATACCCAGTGGAATCTCATCGAAGACGATCTGACTTTATTGATTGAAGACAAGTTAGGGACAGTCAAACAAACACACATGGGAGATTGGACAGCCCCCAAGCCCTAGCTCAAGTGGCATAGGATGTAGGATTTGTGGCTGATGTCACAGGTTCATGCCCGACACCATACAAAACGAAGCCTGATATTTAAGTGGAGAAGGGTAGAGGGGCAGGTCCATTATCCATCGAGTTTAGAAGGTTGTAATTAGTCCAAAGGGCGGGCAACATACGGATTTCTAGGTTATCACAAAAAGAAACTATTGGACAAGAATCCTCAATGAACTTTCACATCATTGTAGATTCAGGATAATACAATAGGATATTATAAAATAGCCATTTGCCAATAGTCCAAATCTGGAAGTCATCGAAAACTTAGTTGATTTTTGAAATCTAGTATCCTCAATCCTGGACGACGGACACTATCACAGAGTTTCACATTTTTAAGTTTGAAATCTCTACAGTGCATAGATTTAAAAATTATGACAATATCTTGAACGTTAAACTTATTTAAATACGTAATTCATGACATAATCTTGGTGTTTTCACATCACAGAAGGGGTTACTTTTAAATGATTTTTCAGATCCGGATTATTTCCTAAAATTTGGTCTGATAAGTTTTTAGCCCGTACAATTTTTACCATTTGAATGAGATGATAGAAATCCACAAGTCAGCAAGCAATGTGAAACACAGTTCTTTTATGGACAAGATGTTATGTTGGAATTAAACAGAATGTGCTTGAAAGGGGTATGTAGAAAATCGATGACTAAGAATGGAAAATTTTTCTTGCCTTTTATTCAATTCAGCTAGCTGTGATGTATATATATAAGATACCTAAAGAGAAGGAAACAAAAGAATTCCTATACGTGTATGAAATCTGATTGACTATCACTACAATCCAATTTTGGATAGCTATGAATGTACTATTCTGTACAAAGTTTGAATAAATCTGTCGAGAAAAATTCGGAATATCTATTGCCTCATTTCTGCTTCCACATGGCTTTGTCCAAATCAGCTCTTGTAAATGAAGTTGGAGGGGTCAGAATTAAAACTTATATTGCTTAATCCAAAGGCTGTGAAACTTCCATTCGTTGGGCTACTTGAGAATTGTACAGCTGATTATGTTTGTCTTTGATTTTCAGTTTATTGCAGAGCTTCATTGCAACAAGAGCTTGAGTGTTTTCTTCCATAGTTGCTTGTTGATTTTTATCAACTTTATCGATTTCAATTCTAACAAGAGTATAACAAGATGCATCCTGGATAAAGAATTGATGTTTCTTGTGTGTGTGTAAAAGGGATGTTATGGACAACTTGAGACATTATTAATACTTAGATTTCCTGGAGGTAGGTCATATGTGGTTTGTTTTTGCTTTCTGTAGTTGTTAATAGTTGTTGTAATGATACTTTCTTGATACCTTTATAACTGAAATTTACCTTATAAAAATATTTTACTAAGATGTTAAAGTCATATTGTTATTATATAAGATAATCTACTTCAAAAGTCCCGTAATTACCAGTAAGTCAACAATTATTAGTCGCGAAAATCTTATAAGCATTTTGTTAAATCTCGACTTTCTATTACTTACTATATATTCCCTTCGTCCCATTTTATTTGGCATTCTTTCCCTCCGAGTTCGTCCCGAAAAGAGTATCATCTTAAGAAATAATTTAATCTTAAAATTTCTCTTTTACTAACAACGCAAAGATCTAAGAATTATTCTAGAACACAAGTTTCAAAAAAAATTTTTTTCCTTAAATATCATATCAAATCAAAGAGTGTCACGAAGGGAGTACTGTATATGAAAATCTTAAATAAATCTTTATAAGTTTCCAGAAATATTCATTTTTCCAAATATCCAATTTTTAATATTAATATCCCTAAAATGCACGGTTGCAATTATGCACAAGGACCCGACCACTTGGTCCAGCTTGTAATGATAAGGTCCTAACTCGTGGACACTAATTGGCCTCGTCTACTCCAAGTTGAGGTTCACATAAAAAGAAAAATAGCTTCACACTTTCAATTTTTTCTCTTCAAAACACTAACAAAATGGGGTCTCAAATTTACTCACCAACTCCTCAATTCTGCTGCCAATTTCCCAAAATCAAATCAAGACAAGTATCTTCATATTCCTCACTTCAGTTAAAACCAAGAATCAGCATCATAAGTTCTCAGCAACAGCCAGAGTCTACTGGTGTTGTTACTGAAACATCAATTCCAAGAACTGCTACATACAGTGTGGACTTCAAGACTTTTGATGCTTGCAAACTTGGTATTTCCAGATACCCAGATTTTGTTTATAATGCCCAAGGGGGTAGAGGTACTGGAACTGGAAAAAGAATTGAGTCGAGCGATGAGATTTTGATCGACTTCGACTTGGAAAAGTTGTACATTCCTCCATTAACATCTGCAACTGCTAAGTTCTTGGGATTGCCATTGCCCCCTTTTCTGAAAATTGATGTTGAACCCCAGCTCCTTAGAGGATATGTCAATCAAGAAAATGGCAAGGTACATTGCTTAACCCTTTACTATATCGTCCTTGACAGAAACATATGGAGTCATCAAGGAGATGAGAAAAACAGAGATTAAATTTCAAGCTTATACCTCTCTTACAGGTTAATCTGGAGTTCAAGGCCAATTTCTGGTTTTCAGTTGGAAACATCTACAGAGCACCACCACTGCTTGTGGATACGTTTTTAACGTCTGACGAATCAAAGGGAAGAATTAGAGGAGGAAGAGGGGAGAGGCTAAATGAAGAAGGAAAGTGCAAACTTGTTGGGGTGGCAACAGTGACACCTATTGACGACTTGTTTATGAATACATTCCTTAGCCTTCCAACAGAATGTCTTGCAAAGATGAATGCTAAAATCTCATTTTCCAGTGCCTAGAGACTTTGCTAAGCAATAGTTATGTGAGGTCACATTGTATAGCTCTCAAACATTAATATATATAAAGAGGAAGGCCAATGAATTGCATACTTGAAGTTAAAGAACATTCAGTATTGGATTTTGCAATACAGACAGTGTACAATTCATGGGAACCCGGACGTGAATGTCCATTGATACAGGATTTACATTATGCTGCAATTGTACCATTTTTTACATCAGCTGTTTGTTGCATGTCAACTTTGTATACTTGCTGTGTTCCGAAAGAAAAAGGGACGACTTGTCCTCTGTTCTTCCTGCTATATCCATCCATCCACCAGCCTCCCAATATTCAATCCGTAATAATTGCCCCTTCAGTGCATAATATCATGCTGCATCAAGGAAATAAGGATCAGAATACTCACGCATGGTTGAGCAGAGTCATTAAAGCAAGAAAACAAATTTAAATTACCATAACTCAAATGTGCCGCCTCTGAAATTGTTCTGATAAACTAGCAAAACAAAGTGCTGTACATTATTCAAATGCGAGCCTCTGAGTATCAACCAGAGAAGCATATTGGCCCTTCCTTTCCAATAACTCTAAATGTGTTCCCAACTCTGCAATCTTCCCATCAGAACACAAAGCAATTTGATCTGCATTCTGAACCGTGCTCAATCTGTGAGCAATTACCAAAGTTGTTCGTCCCTTCATCAGATGGTCCAAGGCTTCTTGGACTAGACGCTCACTTATCGTGTCTAAAGCACTAGTGGCCTGCAGAAAACACAGAAAGCGAGGCCATATTCACCAAATATACATAGTATCACAATTAAAGGTGGATCTAGAATTTGAACTTTATGCATTCGAGCTTGGACTTTTACCACAACCCATTTGATCTACTGGGTTCAATCTTTTTTTTCAGGGGTGGTTGGTTGGGGGGAATAACTATGAAATACTACTATAACACACAAAAACATTATATCTAAAGAGCACCTAGAAATCATATCCACTTTCCAGGAAGGGTAATATGATTAAATAGGCCTCAACAAAACCAAAAAACTAAGAGGTCATTTGGTAGAGTGCATTGGTAAAAATAATGTATGCATTAACTCTTTGTATTAATAATAACCTTATTTGGTACACATTTTCATACTATGTATAACTAATGCAAGCATTAGTTATACACTCTATTGTGTATTAAGGTGTGCATTACTAATACCATGGATTTCTAGGTATTAATAATCGATGCTTTTAATGCATGCATTAGAATGATTAAGACCACATTATCCCTCAAAATCTTTTTTTCATATTTTCCACCATAATTGTGAAGAATATCTTTGTAAATAATTTTTTAGGCAATGCATGCTATTTTTTATACACCAAATCAAACAACAACAACAACAACAACAACATACTCAGTGGAATCCCACAAGTGGGGTCTGAGGAGGGTAGAATGTACACAGACCTTACTACTACCTCCTAGAAGTAGAGAGGTTGTTTCCTGGAAACTCTCGTCTCAAAAACCCATAAGTAGAATAAACTAGATATGACAAAAAGAAAAGAAAAGGGAATATAAAGGAAAGGGAATATACACCAAACCAAACAATACATAATAAATAGTCTAAGTATAATTAATGCAAGTATTAATGATACGCTCTATTTAGCATCATTTTTATACAATCTACCAACGAATCCTAAGAACATAATCTTTGGATAAAAAATCTACATCTATGAGCTTTTCTAGACCCCTGTAAGAACTCTATCCTTTCTATGATGTTTGACTTTATGTGTGATACTACAAAACTGGAATTTACATTTTTACCTCTAAAAAATTTATAGTCCCTTGCTCGTCAAGTGTGGTATATCATAGCATCCAACATTGCTGCCACCACTTCCTTATTAAACTGAATCCTCTTTTCTTTTTGATCCATTCCAGACATAGTTGTATTAGCCTCTTTATGTTTTAATGATGACAAACTAATCCCATAAACTTACTATGCAAGAGGGAGAAAAAAGCAGCAAGAAAGATTTTTACTCAAATACACAAGGAAAGAGAAGCAGTCACGGAAGGTTGACAATCAAGGAAGACTTCCACTCAACTGCACAAGGAAAGAGAAGCAATCCAAGAAGATTGTTACTTGGCACAACACAAGGAAAGAAGACACAGGAAGATCCAAGGCAGATCCCAGAACAGAGGAAGAATAATGCTCGGCATGGTATGCAGCTGCACAAGGAAAGGAAACCAACACATATGGACACATCCTAGCATCAGCTACCTCCAACCTTTCAAATGTAAGTATTTCATATACAATAATAGTAAGAATAATCTGGGAAAATTTGATCCTAGCAGGGATGAAGATAATTTTCTAAGATACTTCCCCTCCAATAGATCTTTCAAAATTTTCAATAAAAGAACTCCATGCATTGAAGAATTTGTACATGTGGTAGTTGATGATTCTAACCTAGAGCCTATTTGGATTGACTTTTGGCTTTTGGTTTATTTTTATCATTTAACTTAAAACAACGTGCTTCTAAGCACTTCTAAGATTTACCCAAACAATCAGAAAGTGCTTAAAAGCTATTTCAACTTGAAAACACTTAAAATAAGTCGTTCCAAGTAAGCTCTTAGTGTTCAGAATTCTAAAATTGAATGTGCTGATGCAGAACATGTTGTTGAAAAATCCTCTGAAGAAACAAAGCAATAACCCGATCCAAAAAATGTTGAGGAAATAACTGAGCAGTCAACTATCTCAGACAGAAAAGTCAATTGATCCATCTGAATAAGTCTCAATCCCACGAGAGTAGAGGCACAATGCAAGCTATCCAAACGACTTGATTCTAGGAGACCCAAATGAAAAAAAGCAAGCTAAAGCTTCCATGAAAAAAATAAAGCATTCTTGTCACTCATATCAAAACTAGAACTAAAACAAATTGATTAAGCACTAGGTGATGAGTCTTGGATGAAGGCAAAGAAGGAAGAACTGGATGAAATCGAAAGAAATCGGGTATGCACATTAATGAAACAACCAAAAGAAGTCGTTCTAATAGGAACCAAATGGGTCTTCCGAAACAAGCTGGATGAAGAAGGCAAAGTCATTAGAAATAAAGCAAGGTTAGTCGCTAAAGGCTATTTGCGATAAGAAGGTATTGATTACGATGAAAGTTTGCACCTGTGGCAAGGTTAGAACCTATTTGAAGTTCTGTTAGCAGACATACTTAAAATGCTTTAAACTTTTTCAAATGGATGTAAGAAGTGTTTTCTTAAATAGACTTATATAGGAAGAAGTCTTTGTTAAGCAACCTTCAAGCTTTGAGAATCCCTCCGTTTAGATTATGTTTTCAAACTAACTAAAGCCCTCTATAGTCTCAAACGAACCCGTAAGGCTTGGTATGAGAAAATAAGTACCTTTTACTTGAAAAAATTTCCCAACGAGGAAAAATCGATACAACTATTTTCATGCAAAAATCAAAATCTAGCATCCTTATTTTTTAAGTTTACGTGAATGACTTTATTTTTGGAAGTTCTAATGTTAGTCTCTGAGATTTTGCTGGCCTCATGAAAGGAGAAATTGTATGAATTTTATGGGAGAACTTACATTCTTCGTGAGACTAACAATCAAGTAGCCGACTAAGGGTACCTTCATTAGTCAACCCAAGTACAGAAAGGAGCCTATCAAAAAATTCGAGATTGAAAAAGGTAAAGTTTTTGAGACTCCTATGAGCCCCTGAACTTGCGTCAAAAGATGCGGTACGTAAAAATGTTGATGAGAAAATGTATCTAGGGATGACTGGATCACTATTACATTTGACAGCCACTCGACCAGACATCATGTCTAGTGTCTGCAAATATGCAAGATTACAGTCAACTCCGAGGGAATCTCATTTCACTATGTAAAAAGAATCATTCAATATCTCATAAGGACCCAAGATTACAGATTATTATCCTCATTTAACAAATTTTGATTTAATTGGATATTCAGATGTTGATTCGTAGATGATAACAATGATTGTAAAAGTACACAAGTGGTACCTGTCAAAATCTTGGCAAAGCAAAAAATCAAACTTCGGCGGCTCTATCACCCACTAAATTAGAGTACTTAGCAGTAGGGAGTTATTAAACTAAATTGTTATGGATAATGCATCACTTACTTGATTAGGAATTATCTTATGGCTCAGTACATATTATATGTGATAAAGTGATAATACTAGTGCTATCAATCTGTCCATATATATTGTACATTATTCTAGAGCAAAGCATATAGATATTAAGTATCATTCTCTTACAAATCATGTTGAAAATGAAGATTTCATGTTAGAATTTATTGATTCTAAAAATCAATTGGCGGACATTCCCAATCTCTTTTGGAAGATCAATTTTTTTCTCCGCAAATGTCTTGGAGTTTCCCTTTCAAAATCATAATTCACTGCACTCTCTTTAATGCTTAAAATTATTGCATTTAAAGCCATATTTTGCAAAGAGTGGTTTTTTTTTTTTTTTTTGGCAAACAGATTTTTACCATCATTACTTGATTATTTTATGCACTTTCCTTTTCCCCATACTCTTTTTCCTTTTCCAAAGCATCATGTTACGCATCTTTCACATCTTAAACCCTCCAACTTTTTTTTATGACAAGAGGAACCCGCAGCACAGGGTAAACCCCCGCTCCTATGCAATAGCTCGCAAACCACATAAGAGAGGTAACCCGCACTTCCTCCACTCTCTCTTCTTATACTTCCTTCTCTCATTGAATTTCTCCACAACTCACTCTCTCTCCTCTCGTTTCCTCTATGAGAGAAAGATCTTCCATGGTTTCATCCACTAGAGATTCAAGTAAAAGACTCCCTAACCCCTCTGAAACCGAATTCATGCCTCCTGTTTCAGACTCCTTTGATTCTAAATCCAAACCCTTCCTTCTAACCCTGTTCCTTCACAAGGAAACTATCAGCCTAACAAAAAGTTATGGTCGAGAGAAGCCAATGATTTCACTCTGACAGACGTGTCTTTTCTGGAGTGCAGACCACAAAGGCAAGTTCTTGGACTTTATGAATTGCCCAATCATGATGTGAAGGGTGATAAATTTGGAACAAATGGAGGCTTCTCATTGAGTCGTAAGTACTTATTTCGAAGCTCAGGAGTTATCTCCATTTTTCAGCTTTGTGGTTTAAAAGTTTGAGGAACCCATTCATATGTTTTATTCCAATCTTAGGGTTTCTAAGGACAGTGGGGAACTAGAAACCCTCGTCCTGGGAAATCGAATTATTCTGAACAATGTTTTGTTCCTACAAATCCTTAGAACCAAGTTCTGTGTTGTCATTCTTTTCATGACTGGGTGTTGGCCTGATGACTTTGAAGTAATTCTAGATGAAGCCAAAATCTTTGTGGCTGAATCTGAGTTGGACCCATCTGATTTTGGTCCTTCCAACATCTGCCTTCAGAATCCTATCTAGGCTCACATTATAGCAACTACTCTGCTCCCCAGGGAGGGATCCCAGAGAAATATCGCCAACAGGGATGTTTTTGTCCTCTACTGCCTACTGAAGAAGTATAAGATAAACTGAGTCGAATGTTTCGGACCTATATGATTGAAAGTGCTGCTGAATCTGGTACTCATGCACTCTATGGATTGATCATCTCTCGCATTCTCATTGGCTTGAACATTGATCTCTTTGACTACAAGCCTCTTGAAGTCTTTGCAACCTATAACATTCGAATTTTAGCTACCATGGGATACCTTCCGATTGATGGAAAATGGTTGAAGAAAGGCTCTGTCAAGGTGAAGGTCAAACAGTCTTGCAGCAGTGAGATCACGACAGACTCAGCCCCAGATTTACTGAAAGAAGTGGGTGAGATCAAGGAAAGACTATCAGCTTTAGAGGATGGAATGCAGCACATGCAGGAGAAAACGGACAAGATCCTTCAGCTATCAAAGAATACAGGTACTGATGTGGGAAAACTACAGATTTCTATGGATAGCATTCAGCAGCAAGGGATTAAAACTGTCAACAAACAGTCTCGGAGCAGCGAGATCACGCGGACTCAGCCACAGATTTACTGAAAGAAGTGGCTGAGATTAAGGAAAGACTATCATCTTTAGAGGATGGAATGCAGCAGATGCAGGAGAAAATGGACAAGATCCTTCAGCTATCAAAGGATACAGGTACTGATGTGGGAAAACTACAGATTTCTATGGATTAGCATTAAGCAGCAAGGGATTAAAACCGTCAACAAACTGATCAACCGAGTTGTTGACTCCCTTAACCATGGAGCTGGCTCCTCTCAGATTGATCTTGCTGTGACTATTCAGACTTCTTACTCCAACCTTGCCCCGAACGATGAAAGATCCTATAACGAATTCTCCAAAAGGGTTAATACCCTTAAGTACTTCTTGGCCACGCATTGATCCAACTTATTTTTTGGTGTCCTCTCTTCAAACTATCTGTTACTGGGACCATTTGTCCCTCTTAAAACAATCTGTTTTTGCTTTGTAACAGGGGACGTTTGATCCCCCTGCAACTATGTGCTCTGCATGCTACCGAGCTATGTCTGCTTTTCATGTTTAGTAGTCGTTCCTATCTCCGCACATATTGTTCTTTTTTGCTCTTTTTTCTTTTCGATAATGTCAAAAGGGGAGAATATCCAATCAAGGAAGTTAACCTGCCTCTCAACTTTTTTTTGATAGTCATCATAAAAAAAAGGGAGATTGTTAGCCTCTATATGTTTTAATAATTACGACAAACTAATCCTGTAAACCTACTATGCAAGAGGAAGAAAAAAGCAGTAAGAGAGATTGTTACTCAAGTATACAAGGAAAGAGAAACAGTCAAGGAAAGTTGACAAAGGAAGATTTCCACTCAACTACACAAGGAAAGAGAAATAATCAAGGAAGATTGTTACTTGGCACAACACAAGAAAAGAAGACCCAGGAAGATCAAGGCAGATCCCAGAACAGACAAAGAACAATGTTTGGCGTGGTATTCAGCTGAACAAAGAAAGGAAATCAACACATACAGACGTATCTGATTGCAGCGTGGGTGCTCTATTCAGCAATACAGGATGTCCCTGCATAACTTCTTGAAGGATTTCCCATACAATCGGCTCTTTTTCTCGAATTTTAC
>JAABOM020000075.1:4047167-4075298 GCA_011800125.2 Solanum clarkiae | reverse complement strand
AGCTATTGAATTCAAAATGTATCATACTTATTTTTTATGTTTTTCTCTTATTAATGATGTTAAAATATATCATCATATTAAAAATATATTATTTATGTATTCAGAGGTGAAAGGTGTCCCAATGACATGTATTAGGGTGATAAAGAACATGTATGGCGGAGCCAAAACTCGGGTAAGAACGATGAGAGGAGATTTACAGTATTTTCCTATTGAGATGGGATTTCATGAAGGATTTGTGTTGAGCCTTTTTCTGTTTGCCCTTGGTGATGGATGAGCTGACGCGGTCTATCCAGGAGAAGGTTCCATGGTGTATGCTATTTGGAGATGACATAATACTGATTGATGAGACTCGGACTAAAGTTAATGATAGATTGGAGGTTTGGAGACTCGCTTTGAAATCTAAAGGGTTCAAACTGAGCGGGATCGAAATAGAATACTTGGAGTGCAAATTCAGTGTTGCGAGGGATGAAACACGCAGTGATGTGAGACGTGCCACTCAACCTATCCCAAAAGAGAAAACTTTAAGTATCTTGGATCCATCATCCAGATTAATGGAGATATCGATGATGATGTCACACATCGTTGTAACACCCAGTAAAATTACTGAAATACCCCTAAAGAAGAGACGTACGAATAACGCGTCTTCCCATGCTTCGATGACAAATCCGAGACCGAATATGTGATCAACATGAAAAATTGAGTGAAAACATGGTCTCGATTGATTTTTAGAGCAACCGGATCAAAAGATAATTTTTCGATGCGAAAATGCGAACCAGTGAAGGTGTGCGACAGAGGCGCGACCTGCCTCCATCACGGATCAACACTTAGCTTTGTCCCAAAAATTTTCTACGGGATTAAAAACCTCGTTCGGAGAATTTTCGGTGAAAAATACTGAAAAATTACACAGTCCGAGTCGCAGACCCCATGTCTCTAGATGATTTTTTCTTGAAATTCATGAGGGGTATTCTAGACCTTTCCAAACCCTTCCTGGACTTAATATATGATCAAAATGCGTCGTTGTAAGCGTAAAAGGGGTTAAAAACCTCATTCTAAGTCATTCCTAAGTCATTGAAAAATTAACGCTTAAGAGAAGAGAAGAGAGAAGTGGAGATTGGAGAATTTGAAGGCAAATTCTTGAAGTTGATTGTTGATAGCTTCATCCGAGGTATGTAAGGCTAAAATAAAAGCATGAGAATGTTCTCTCATGTGCCCCATAGATGGTCTTAGAAAAGAGTGGAAGTTCATGAGTCTACATACATGATTCTTAATGATGGTCTTAGAAGAGAGTTGAAAGTTCATGAGTCCATATACATGATTCCTAATTATTTTCTTAAAAATTTTACTGATTACATTACTTTCATATGTTGATTATCATCATAAGCTTGTTTTCTTGATTTGAATACTTTTCATGAGATATTGTATAAACCTTATATGTTAAATTGTGAAAGCATGCATAATGAACCTAGGGATGAAGTCTAGAGCCTTAACTTGAGTATGTTGTCGGTAATCTTGATGTTAATATGAGGTTGAGTTAATTGAGCTTGATGATCCTATAAGTCTTCATAATTGAGTTATTGAGTTCTTAAGTTCTGTCTAGACTTCTTCTTCTAATTAATGATCTGAGTCCTTGAGTTCTTAAATGAGAATTGAGTTCATTGAGATGAGTTAAAGTCCCTGAAATAATAGAGGACCCTTAAGTTTGAGTTAATGAGATGATGGGAGTCTCCATGAGACTAATTGAGATGACGAGTGCCTCTATGTGGGTAATTGAGACGAGGAGGAGGAGTCTTATGAGAATTGTGTCTTGGGAGGAGTATCAACACCGAAATGAGTAAGAGTGAGTTTCACTTGCACTCATTACTTACACCGGCCCAACGTAGGAGAGGATTGAACCATTACATCTCATGGTTCCCTCTCGAGTTTACATCCCTGAAATAATAGAGAACGGTAGAGTTTCGATTCTTTGTGGATCATACTCGTTCCTTACCTGGCAAGTACGGAATGGATGTGGCAACATCAGCGTGATTGTTATACAATCACTGGCTTATAAGTGGTTGTTGTCAGATAAGAGAAACTCCCAAAAGTTCTCACATTGAGTACTCTAAGTCGAGTTGAGTTGGTTGACGAGGTCACTTATCTACTCTTTATTCTTACTTTAGACAGATATTTGATATTCTGATTGAGTATTATGTTGAGTTGATATTGTTCTATCTACTTGTTTCTATTTCATTCAGCTATTTTACATACCGTACGTTCCACGTACTGATGTTACTAGGCGCTGAAACGTTTTATGATGTAGATACAGAGATTAGAGATCATCAACAAGTGAATCGTTGAGGATCTAAGCAGTCAGCTGATTGGTGAGCCTCCCTTACTTTGGAGGATTTATTACTTTTATTTCATCTTCCTTATAAAGTTAGACTTGGTAGCTTATTTTTTTATTTGAGGTAGCCATGAGTTTGTCATTGACACCGCTTGATATGATAGTGATAGAGGCTTTATAGACCAGAGTCGAATGTTGATTGTTGAGACCTGTTGAGCTAGTTCATTCTACTAGCCTTTCATTTATTTTATTATTTGAGACTAGATAGATGTGCCCATTTACTTTTTTATGTCTTCCGCTGATTAGTAGAGTTACTGATTGAATGATTGTGATAAGGCCAAATGGTTCGCTTAGGGACTAACAATAGTCTCTGGGTGTCCGCCATGTCTTGGGTACCTTCCCGAGGCATGACAATCGTATTGGGGCAGCATGGACAAATGGAGGCTTGCCTCTGGAGTATTGTGTGATAAGAAGATACCACCTAAACTCAAAGGTAAGTTTTACAGATTGGTGGTTAGATCATCTTTGTTGTATGGGATAGAGTGTTGGTCAATAGAAAACATACTTGTTCAGAAGATGCATGAGGATGTTGAGATGGATGTATGGTCATACCAGGAGTGATAAGATTAAGAATGAGACCATTCGGGAGAAGCTAGAGGTTTGGACATGAGGGAAGCAAGACTACGATGGTTTGGACATGTGCAAAGAAGGAGTACCTATGCTTTTGTTAGAAGGTGCGAGAGGTTGGATTTGGGAGTTACACGGAGGAGTAGAGATAGACCGAAGTAGTACTGGGGGGAGGTGATCAGACAAGATATGACGAAACTTGATCTCACTGAAGGACATGATTTTAAATATAAAGGAGAGGAGGTTGTGAATTAGAGTAGCAGAATAATAGGTTAGTAGGGTTAGGTGGATGTCTAACCATGGGGTATAGTGGGATAGTAGAATTAGTCATGTTTTTTGATCCTGTGTTATCTTATATATGTTGATTTTATCGTATTTACACATTATGATGCACTTTTCGTTGTTAGTCACTCTTTCTATTTTTTTTTTCTTTCTTTTTTTTATCTCTAGTTATTCTACTTATGGGTTTTTTGTGACAAGGGTTCCCAGGACACAGTCTCTCTACCTTGTAAGGTAGTTGTAAGGTCTCGTACATTCTACCTTCCCCAGATCCCACTTTTTGGATTTCACTGGGTCTGTTATTATTGTTGTTGTTATAATTAGTTATGTATTCACCATGTATATTTAAAAAATGCTTATAATATGTATAATATGTTGAAATTCAAAATGTATTATAATTGAAAAAAGAGCTTCATTTTCATATATTCAAAAACAAAAGTGTTACCCCTTGTTTAGATGGTTTTTACCCGTTGTATTGTAATGTATTGTTGGTTTAATTACAATATTTATTTTGATTGTTACTTAGATTTTATTGTATCATATCATGTCGTTTAATTCCATTGTTAGGTAACAACGAAAAGACTCATTTTATATAATAACTAAGTTGGTGTGGTTGCGTTGGTACTTTAATAACATCTTCTCATTTTTTACTTTACTTATTATTTAATGATTCTAATTTATCATTTACCTTATCTTTTCATGATATCTACGATATACACTATACTTTCTTGTAGCTTTATCATTCAAATTATGGATGTATGATATTATGTAAAAACGGATAATAATACAATCTATCCAAATATTGTATTCATTGACACAATACAATACAGTACAGTACAATACAATACAACACAATAGAATATATTATGAAACAATACATAACAATTATTTAAACAAAGTGTTAGTCGTTACAAATTAAAATAATTAAAATTTTAAAAAGAGGAAGAGAGAAAAAACCAAAAAAAAAAAAGAGAGAGAGAGAGAGAAATAAAGAGAAAGGTGCAAAGAAGAGAGGGACACATTAGAGAAATAAAAAAAAAAGTGCATTTATTCTTTTTTGTTATTTCAAGTAAAAAAGATATAGTATTTATGGTAAAAATAAATTTTTTATGTAATGTATTATATATAATTGACCCAAAAATTTATTAATATTATTAATTGCAAATATTTTTTTAATATAGTATATATTCGTTGGATTTTCTTTTATTTATAGTCAGTTGACTATAGCATTAGAGCAAAACAAGGTTTAAAAAAACTGCTAAAAGAAAGTGGCAAAACTTAGTGAGGAAATCCAAGTAGATTTTTTTTTTTGCCAAAAATGAACTGATTATATGAGTGGGATGTTCTCATAAACTATTGTTCTTTATAAGTTTGTGTTCCTCTTTAAACAAAAAAATCTAAAACACTTACAATCTTTTTTTTTTTTTTTTTGGAAAAGATTGTCAATGGAGGAAGAGAACAAGTGTGGTGACAATGAATTTTCTGAAAAATTAAACATTCTGGTGGTGGATGATGATACCAATTGCCTTATCATTACTTCTGATTTACTCACGAAGGAGCAACACAAAGGTACTTAACGTCTCTTTTTCATTTTCCTAATTTGGTGTGTGTTTTCTTTGTAAAGTAGGATTTTTTTTTTCAATCTTCTCATGTTACCATTTCCTGATTTGAGATTTGTGTAAAAGTCAAAACTGATATCAAATGAATTATTATTTAAAGGAATCTTGAATTTAATTTTCAATCTTCATAAAATTGGGTTTATCTTCTACTGTAAGAGTATTACTGAAAAGGAATGATATTTGCTAATCTTGTTGGGAGACTTGTGAATCCTGAAAAATTAGTGGTCCATTTGGTACAAGAAATAAGGAATAATTAATTGAGGAATTAATTTTAGGTTGAACTTATTTCATGTTTATTTAGGATAAAATCACGGAATAAATTATTTGAGGATTATAATGTTATTTTTATCCCATATTGAAGATGAAATAACAATCTTGAGATAACTAATTTTGGAATGTCTTGTTTCCCAACCAAACAAGCCGTAAGTGTTTTAAAACGGGAGAGATATAAGGTGGCAAGACGTTTTGTAGAGAATCTCACAATGTAAACTAGGTACAAAGCCAGACGTCGTCAAAAAGGTTTATCCGAACGCTCTTTGCCAAATTCCTAGCTTAACATCTGATGGTGAATACATTGAATTAAAAATTTATCAAATTAATTTATAATGCATAAAAGATGTGCCAAATTCAAAAGCAGATTTTAACAGCCTAGACATTTTTAAAAAATATATATTTCTTTTTTCTTCGAATTTATACCACTAGACAGAGAGTCTAACGACCTTTTATTAAAAATAAAAAACTCTCACAGATATGTACAAGTAAGGAGGCTAGACCTTAACTTACCAAATCCTAATGAAGTACTAAACCTGTAGTAATTAACAAACATGAAGAAAATAATAGCTAGAGAGAACTAACTATTTTATGATCACCACAAAGTTTGTTACGTACTCTATGATGACATTAAAAATAAAGATGCTTAGATACTACAAAAATATAAAAGCCGAGAAGAAAGTTGAATTTTCAAACTCAAACTTCATTTTACAAATTACAAATTAAAAAAAAAGATAGATTACTCATCTAAAGTAACCTGAAGTATTTTTTTCTTGTTTTCTTCTTCAAATCTGTCCAACAATAATTGATAGTTCATTATTTCTTCTTATATTTATTGAATCTTTCTGAAGCTATTGACACTGTAATATGATTTTGCTTTGCCAAGGATGTGTGTTGGAACAAACTTTCCAGTCACTTTACCATCCAAACTATGTAGTCTTCCATGTATTTTCTTTTTTATTTTGCTGCTTCCATTTCTTTGTTGCCTAGGTGAGATATCTCCATTCCTAACCACTTGAGCAAAACATATATCTAACATATTGTCTTCCTCATGAACGTCAAAACAATTATCGCCCAAATCAATTGCATACGCGTTTGTTGGACTATGTCCTAATGCTAATGCCCCTGATTTATTCTTCCTTGAAATCACACTTTCTTCTTTATAGTGTTAATTGCTACCAATTGGAGTATCCATCAAAGTTCTAATCTTTTTACGGTGTATTATGGTTGAGATTACTCTCCGAAATTGGTGAGTTATTCCCTTGAAAGCTTTCTTTTTTGCTACCATTATTTTGATATTCTTCATCTTTAGCTTGTTCTGCCCATGTCTTGGACTTAGACGAAACCTCATAAATTACCTGAATCATATCATTATTCAGTTGTCCGAGTTGCTCCTTTCTTGTTTTTGTCGAGGATGAATTTTTTGCTCCCGTGGATAACATAGGCAAGGTTGATTGAGAAGGCCTCTGAACATCTTGATTGTTTTCATCATGTAGCCTATTTACACCAACTTCTTTTGTAGGCAGTGAATTACTAAACTCATGTGTAGGTGATGGTACTTTATGTTGTGAAATATTCAGCAACATGAGAGGTGATTTAGTTTTAGGATCTAAAGTTTGATCATTTAACTCGGCATACGACTGCTAATTTATAGTATTTTACTACTATGGAGAGCATTGTTAATAATTACCTCCATACTATGGTCCAACTGATTTTTACCACTTACGAACATTGGTGCAAAAATATTTTGAGCTGCTAACTTTAAATTCCTAATCTCATTATTTTCACAGCTTGGAGAATTACCTCGACTAATAGAGAAACGTATATGATTATTAGCTGCATTTTTATGTACAATCAAAGTCCAATTTTCAACTTTATTATCTTTTTCATTGTTGAACTTTTCAACTTACAAATCAACATATTTATTAGTTGTTAGTCGTTCATGTTCATAATTGCCCTATCCAACAAAATTGACTTTTAACAACTCTAAATTTCAACAGATCCATCATCACCTATAATAATTATATTTTGTTGAAATAAGTTATTGATGTCTCTTTCAACACTGGCAATGTACTAGTCACTGATTTCTCACTTGTAGTATTCCTGTTTTGAGGTAGTTGCTGCCCTAATTTGACACATCGTTCAAATTAGTAGCATTATTATGAACTTCAACTATAGTATTTTCCATAACCTTGTCAGCATTTAAATTTCATTGAAGATACTTCAGTCATTTGATTTCTAGTCCTTTTTGCATTTAAAAGAGCTCTTGCACCCCTTTTCAGTTTCTCAACATTGTTAACTTCAAGAGGAGGTTTTAAAAGACCTTCTTGAACATCGGATTTGGATTTATGCCGACAAGAATTCACCTCATACCCTTGATATTTGCAAACTAAGCAGTACGGGGGAAGAACATCATACATGACTTCTTGATATTGTTCCACTACTTTCCCAATTTTCTCATTCAAGTTGCGTAACTTAATTCTTTTTGGATGCTTGTCAAGAAAATCAACCAAAACCTTTACTTTTACCATACTAGGTCTCGATCTAATCTGTGTCGTTTTATCAATTGCTTAAGGTTTCCCAACGGATGAAACAATGGATAATAAAGATTTTCTTGCAAACATACTAGGTGGAAGGCTTGGAAAAGAAATCTATGTCAAAAATAAAGCTATAGAGGTTTCTTCTTTAGGGTTGAATCATTGTGACCATGGAACACTCTATATAAAATTTCTTCACTCTTGGATTTCAAATAATGTACGAGAGTAGAAAGTTCTACTACTCTTTAAATTGATCAAATCGGATTAAAAGTGTCTATAAGCAAGCCAACCTACCAAACATTTGCCTCTGACGCCAACACGAGAAGTGGTTTAGTTTTAGGATCTAAAGTTTGAGCATTTAACTCGGCATATGACTGCTAATTTGTAGTATTTAACTACTATGGAGAGCATTGTTAACAATTACCTCCATACTTTCGTCCAACTGATTTTTACCACTTACGAACATTGGTGCAAAAATATTTCGAGCTGCTAAATTTAAATTCCTAATCTCATTATTTTTACAGCTTGGAGAATCACCTCGACTAATAGAGAAACGTATATGATTATCAGCTGCTTTTTTATGTACAATCAAAGTCCAATTTTTAACTTTATTATCTTTTTCATTGTTGTACTTTTCAACTTACAAATCAGTGTATTTATTAGTTGTTAGTCGTCCTTGTTCATAATTGCCCTATCCAACAAAATTGACTTTTAACAACTCTAAATTTCAACAGTTCCATCATCACCTATAACAATTATATTTTGTTCCAAATAAGTTATTGATGTCTCTTTCAACACTGACAATGTAGTATTCGCTGATTTCTCACTTGTAGCATCCCTGTTTTGAGGTAGTTGCTGCCCTAATTTGACACATCGTTCAAATTAGTAGCATTATTTTGAACTTCAATTATTGCATTTTTCATAACATTGTCAGCATTAAATTTTGTTAAAGATACTTTAGTCATTTGATTTCCAGTCCTTTTTGCATTTAAAAAAGCTCTTGCACCCCTTTTCAGTTTCTCAACATTGTTAGCTTCAAGAGGAGGCTTTAAAAGACCTTCTTGAACATCGAATTTAGATCTATGCCGACAAGAATTCACCTCATACCCTTGATATTTGCAAATTATGCAGTACGAGGGAAGGACATCATACATGACTTCTTGATATTGTTCCAATACTTTTTCAATTTTCTCATTCAAGTTGCGTAACTTAATTCTTTTTGGATGCTTGTTAAGAAAATCAACCAAAACCTTCACTTTCGCCATACTAGGTCTCGATCTAATCTATGTCATTTTATCAATTGCTTAAGGTTTCCCAACGGATGAAGCAATGGATAATAAAGCTTTTCTTGCAAACATACTAGGTGGAAGGCTTGGAAAAGAAATCTATGTCAAAGCTATAGAGGTTTCTTCTTTAGGGTTGAACCATTGTGACCATGGAACACTCTATATAAGATTTCTTCACTCTTGGATTTCAAATAACGTGCGAGAGTAGAAAGTTCTACTACTCTTTAAATTGATCAAATCGGATTAAAAGTGTCTATAGGTAAGCCAACCTACCAAACATTTGCCTCAGACGCCAAGTTGCTTGGGTATTAAATTGCGAATATCATTTAAATCGGGATGATGGTAAGAGAATTTGATAACTATTGTCTAGTATAAACCTTCTTCTCTTGTGAATTTAGCAACCTCTTCCATAGTAAATTCAATAGTAGGTTCACCATGAACCAACTCAACTGGATTTAAAATTATTTTGACTACGAAATGAGAAGATGAATTATCAGAAGAAGAGATTCATAATTGATCTTAAAAGAGTTAAGTTGTAGCAGATGAGGGCGCAGCCACGACAATACTCTAAACTCCATGTAACTAGAAAGAGCGACCTGCGGTTTAGTTTTTTTTTTCCCTCTTTCTGATCTAGGCATAATTAAGTCATCAAACCTATATATAAAACAACGCATCTTATAAAATTATCAAACCTATATAATAAATTAAGTCTTCAAACCTATGTATATAAAACAAGACGTCTTATATATAACCTAGGCTATGTATATCCTTCATTCATAAGCTTAATCAGGAAGCCAATTCAATCTAATGAAGAAATTAAAGTAGACTCATGTTTAAGGAATTAATGATTTGCTTATGATAATCATAGTATAACTAATTAAATCTTAATTAGCATATTCATATATAATTCACTTAATCTGATTCTTCTTTTCCTCAAACGATTTTGGAAATGTATCAGTATGTAGAGTATCAATCATTCTATCCTTTTGAGTTACCTTTATATACATGTTTATAATAATCAAATGTTTGGTTTAATTTAGTTGTGACAGTGGAAAATGCAAATGATGCTTTGAGTATCCTTCGGGTGAGTGGCAACTCATTTGATCTTGTGATCACAAATGTCCGCATGCCTGAAATGAATGGCTTTCAACTTCAAGAACAAATAACTAACGAATTTGACATTCCTGTTGTTTGTAAGTTTCTAATTCCTCATCTTTTTTAATAAATCATTACTTGGACAGTTAGAATTAATATTTCTGTATATTTTCCCCACAAGTTTTAGTTATTTGAATGTGTTAGAAGTGAGAGCTTTTAGTCTCACATGAATATTTAACAACATTATATAAAAAAGTATCTTTAGCAGCAATTTAACTACAATAGGCATAATTATCGCTAAATATATTCTTTTATCGACAATTAGCACTCTTTGCAAATATTTCTAAAATCTGTAGTAATATTGGATCCAATGACAATCAACTAATGCTAGTGAAGACTTTAGCATTCTTTATTAATGTGCATATTTGTTACCGTCAAAGGATATTTTTGCTGTTATGGATTTGGCCATACCTTTAACAAAATTATGAGAAAAAAGATTTAATAGAAATACTAAAATGTTCTATCAAAAAATAAAAAATCTCAACATCAAAATCTATGCCAAACACCAGAAATATATCAAAAATAGCTAAAATGAACCTCAAAAAACTATATCAAACACTAGAAATAGAGCTATAATAGAATAAAATGTCGAAGAAACTATAAAAAAAAAAAAAAATTCCATCAAACCTTTTATCCACATAGCTTTTGCTAAATTTAATAATTAGCTTTTTTACTCTTTTTTTCCCCTTAAATCTGTATTATTGAATATGAGCAGTTATGTCAGATGAGAATACAATTATAAAAGGACTTGAGAGTGGTGGTGCTTGTTTTATATTGAAGCCCGTAAGACAAGATGATGTACATTATTTATGGAAATATGCAATCATGCAAAGGAAGAAGAAGAAGACTATAGGCAAACAAATTGTTATTCAAGAAAACAGTAATGAGAAAAACCCTCATGAATCTTCATCGTCATCGTCAGTCAGTGAAAAATCTTATAAAAGGAACAAGCATGACAGGGATGAAAACCAGCAGGTGTATAAGCCACCAAAGAAGAGTAAGCTTATTTGGACAGAGCACCTTCACAACAAATTCTTGGAAGCCATTACAAAACTTGGATTGAAGAGTAAGTCTTTCCAAGCACAGACAGACACACATATTGTGTAATATATAGAGTTTGAAGTTATATAAATCATTCAAAATGTGACATGATATTATAATAATTTCGACTGCGCAAAACAAGGAAATGAACATGATATTGGTAACACATGCATTTTATTATTTTTGTGATAGTATGAATTTTTGTCCTCCAGGAGCTTATCCGAGGAGAATTCTAGAAGTTATGAATATCCCTGAACTGACGAGAGAAAATGTGGCAAGTCATTTGCAGGTTCACTAAATATTCAAAGTTGAGGGGGTGATTTAAAAAACGTCTATTATTCAAAATTGAATGTGTGCTTGCAATTTTTGCAGAAATATCGTGCTTACTTGCGGAAAGTCACTACTCCAGCTAATAATATTTCAAAGTTGGTTTCGAATTCTAGTAAAATCACATTTGGTAATGCTAATCAATTGCCCACAAGGGAAGTAACTGATCCTATTTCAACCCAACAATTTATGCCAGAAAATTTGAAGTTTCCTACTGATCATCAATTTGTTGGTGATGTTAGTAACTTCCAGTCTATTCAAAAGGATAAGGAATTTACAGACTTAAATCAGAAGCATCATCAGATGGTGGACAATATTTATCCTATGTCAAATTCAACAGGTGTTTTCAACAACCAACTGAATGTTCAATCTCCTATGATGGTACATACACTTCTGGTCTTAGTGTTGCTCAAGTTCAAAAATTACAAAGTATTTATTTGATGATCTTTTTACTGCACATTTTGTAGGACAACAATAATATTGAGGAGGGGAAAATTCCTAGCTTCGTTGATAATAACAATCAATACCAACAAGCTTGTTTTTCATGGACTGATCATACATTAGGCGAGGTAAGTTAAAATTATATTATCTTCGACCATCAAGAATTTCTTATATACTTGTGATTTATCATATAACTTTTTTTTCAAAAATATGTAATATACAAACTTAGGCAAGTTCAGACACACTATTATTTTTTGCTTTTTGTTATTTTTAACCACATTTTTTTTTTCTTTAAGTTAACCAGTGGAGATATTTGTATATTCTGAGTTCTCAAATAATTTGACATTTATTTAGTTATTTTTCATATTTTTATAGAACACAAATAATCGACCTTTGTTATATGAAAGGTTAAACATGTGTTGAATAGGATGATTCAATAATGAAAACAGAAACTATATCATAACCCTGTGAAAATAATTGTCAATATATATGGTTGTAACTTTTTATATCTTATCTCACTATGTAGCAAGAAAATTGCGGAGGTGTTAATGCAGAGGAAAGATCGTTTCAGTTTCACAGTGCTCCCTTGAATTCAGAACTTGAGGTAGTTTCTCATATATTTATATTTGGTCATGTAAAATTATGTTCTACAAATAAATGAACGCTTGTTGTATAAATATGTGATAAATAAAATAATTCGATAATGAACATCAAAATTATATCATAACACTGTGAGTAAATAGAATCAAAATAATTGTCTGTAAATATACTTACAATTTATGTTATCTTAGTTCACTATGTAGCAAGAAAATTATAAAGATAATACTATAGAAGAAAGACTCTTTCAGTTTTATAATGCTTCTCTAAAAATTTGAAACTTGAATTATTTCTAATATACCTTTATTTGGTCATAGAGACTTATGGTCTAAACATTTTATTTTAGGAGACCAGTGAATAAATAAAATTTGTGCACACTATCAATGTTTTCTTTATTTTTTTCTTTTACCCACTTCTCCTTCTCTAGTTATTTCGAGGTGAAGGTGATCTCAAATAATTTAATTATTTATTTTTTGATAAAATTATTTCATACATTTTTGTAAAACACAAATGGTCGATTTTTGTTATGCTAAAGGTTAAACATATGTTGAATAAGATAGTTCAATAATATAAATTAAAACCATATCATAACACTATGAATAAATAAAATAAAATAATTATCAGTAAATGTTCTTATATTTTATGATGTATTATTTCATTGTGTAGCAAGAAAATTATGAAGGTGTTACTGCAGAGGAAAGATCATTCCAGTTTCATAATGCTCCTCTGAATTTGGAAGTTGAGGTAATTTCTTATATATCCGTATTTGGTCATAGAGAGTTATACTCTAAAATAAAATTTACATAATCAAGCAACTAATTAATCCCCCACCCCCACCATCGCAAAGTTGAATAGTCAAAATGCTTGTATATTTTAAGATGAAAGCATTTCAATTTACATTGTTGTAAAACAATAACATACGCAGTGGAATCCCACAAGTGGAATTTGGAGAGGGTAAAATGTACGCAGATTTTATCACTACCTCTTAGAGGTAGAGAGGTTGTTTCCGAGGAACCCTCGTCTCAAAAAACCATAAGCAGAATAAACTAGATACGAAAAAATAAAAAGAAAAGAGAAACAAGAAAAAACGACTAATAACGAAATTTTTGTGTAGAACACAAATAATCGATTATTGTGTGAAAGATTAAGTTTGTGTTATATGAAATAATCCAATAACGAAACTCAAAAATATATCATAACTTATGAATACATAGTGAATAATTGTCATTAGATTTTCTTTTATAGTTTTTGATGTCTTATTTCACAGTGTAGAAAAAAGATTATGAAGGTGATACTATATAGAAAATATTGTTTCAGCTCAATTATGTATCCTCAAATTTCAGTTTCTCATATTTCTATATTGAGTCACAAAAGCATTATATTCATAAAATGTAACTTATAGAGTTACATGAGTTAAGATAGTTTTTACGCACAATCATTTTTTTTGTTACATTTTATTTTTCTACCCACGTTTTCTCACCCCGCAAACTAACGGAGATATTGTATAGTTTTTCAGGTAAAAAAGCTTTTCAAATAATTTGGCTATAGTATTTTAATTATATATTTTTGTAGAACATAAATGATTGACTTTTATTATGTGAAAGGTTAAATATGTATTGAATAAGTAAATATTGAAGAATAAAATTATATCATAACTGATGAGTAAATAGTGTAAAAACACTTTTTAGTAAATACGTTTATAAATTTCACGTCTTTTTTCACTGTGCAGCAAGAAAAATTTGAAGGTCTTAATGCAAAGAAAAGATCACTTCATCCTCATATATAATGTTCCTCCAAATTCGAAACTTGAGGTATTTTTTCATATATTTGTACTGATCATAGATAAATATATTCTGAAACTATTTACTTAGATTTTTGTCATTATAATTGTTTGAACAGGACACAAGTCCGATGATCACCATTTGACAATTTTTGGCTATAAATTTTTTTGTTCGAAATTTTACAACGATGATCAGAAGTTGAGAGAATCTAAAGTCAATATCCAAAAGAATTTACTTGCTAGTATATGACGATGGACCTTTTCAATTACTATTATTAATATTAATGGTATAAGCATAACTATATTTACTTTTTTTTTTGTTCTTTATAAATGTCACTTTTCATTCAATTGATTTGGAATATCAACATACCTTTTATTTATACATTGGTCATCCACATATATATGTTTAATTATGTGTGTTGATTTGTGCCTAATTATGGTGCTCCAATTATCCTAATCAAAATATATCGATCGATCTTCACTTGCCTAGTTATAAGTTGCTCAATTTTTTCGCCAGACTAGAAAATTGAATTGCACTTAATGTAATAATTAAAAAAATAATATTTTTTTCGCCAATCAATTTTCTATGTGCTCTATTGTTTAATTCATAATAGTATCACTTATTTTGATCGTATTATGAAGATTATTTTAAAATGATGAACGTAAATAAGACTTAATAATTTTATATCTATTAAATGAGAGAGAGTATATTCTTTATCAACAAGTTAAAATGTATTTCTTAACAAGCTTATTTCATTTCTATTGCACATCCAATGAAATTGAACTTCTAATCTTTAATACTTATTATGATGTACTTTCTTTTTTTTTGAATGTCTAAAAAATACATCACATATGAAATAACAATAAAATCCTAAATAAATATATTAGTAAGTAGAACTTAAATTAAAGAAAAAATAGCAATGCCTTGATAGATTTCTTGTCACTCTAAAATGAGACTTCACTCGTTTAATTTCTTCATATCTTCTTAGTAGAAGAATCATCATATGTTGAATTCTACTCCACCTCAATTTATACTACCCAATTTAATTTAAAAAAATTAAATCGTAAATCAGTATAATAAAATTCATTGAAAAATGAAAGAAAACATCTCCAAGAAAAATATGTTCAGAATAGAAAGAATTAAAATATAAGGATAACAATTAAAAGAGAGAGTTGGTAATTCTTCTTGTTCTGTCATGCCCTGGGAGGGTACTTTAGACGTAACCGGTACTCAGAAATTATTGCTAGTCCCCAAGTGAATCGCTTGATCTCAAGACAGTCATTCAATCAACTATATAGCGGAAATCATCAGGAAATTAAGTAGATACTATAGTGGGCAACTCAGTTCAATCACATCTATAGCAAAAATAAGGGCCGGGCCATAGGCCAAAACTAGCCTCAACATCCATGACATAAAGTATATTCAAGAAACTCAGATTAAAATGGGGAAGATCCCAACATCAAAATCATCATCTCTATGTCTATGAAACCTCTACTTCTACGGTTTAAGAAGGTAACATGACAAGTCATGGCTACCACAAACTCATAAGGAAATAGCTCAAAATATGTGAAAGGAAATAAATTGCATCCTCCGAATGTAGAGGAGAACTCACCAAATCTCTGAACTAGGATGTACGGAACCTCAACGGGGCATCTAGTGAAGTCCTCTATCTGTAGTATCTTCATCATAAAATGATGCAGTGCCAGATGGCGTCAGTATGTGAAATGTACGGTATGTAAAATAACTGAATAACAATATAAGCAGAAGTAACATGGAATAATCTCAACTCATACGATAAAAACTCAGCATGATGAGCACTCATCTCAGGTTAGGATAAGAAGTAGACATTAACTCGTGAACATCAATCAAGACTCAAGCCATCAACTTAACATGAGAGCATTAACAGTTGGGAACCTAGCTAGGAGTTTCTCGGACCTACAACCATCATCTATGATGATGATAAAACGAAGCGTGCTATGGCATCCGCCCAGTACCTTGTCGGGGTGAAAAGACGTGGCATCTGTGGATCCATAATAATATCAAGTCCTCTTTTGGGACTAAGAAAACATCTGTTTTTCATGGTCCAATCCTCTCCTACGCTGACTACGTAGTTATGAATGCGAGTGGGACTCACTCTTACTCATTTCGGTGCTCGATACACCTCCCAAGACTCAATATGCTCATAAACATCAAACATCAAGATTTCTCATCATATCATCTCATCAACTAACAACTCAATGGATTAAGAATATTCTTTTAAGCTTAAGTTCAACCTTTTTAAGACTCTACAGACATTTATCTCATCAACATCATCATCAACGCACTCATTTCAGGACCATAACCACAACAACAAGCACATTTACATTATCAAGGCTCTAGACATCAATCCTTAAGTTCATTCTTGTAATCTTTAACAAAGAAATCATATAGGGTTTTATATAATAATTCAAATAAGTCATTTAAGAAATAATACAAGTTTGTGATGATCATCAACTTAACATATAGAACTCATCACATTCAACTATCAACATACTCAATCAATGGGGCACGTGGAAGAACAATTTCATATTTTGGGTTACCCTTACATATCTTGGATGAAGAATAACTTAAGCTTCTTCAAGGAATTGACCCCAAATCTTGAAATCCTCAAGCTTTCTCTTCTTTCTCTCTCAAGAACTCTTACTTTGAACGCTAAGATAATTGGTGTTGAAACCCTTAATTCGAAGAAAACGACCTTAATACTTGTTTATTAAACTTAGGAGGGGTTGAGAAATGTCTAGAATGCTCCTCACGAATTAATAGAAAAGTTTCAACCTGGAAATACCCAGTCTATGTCGCGGACAAGGCGCGCAGTAGTGTATTTTTCTCAGAAAATTTTTTGAACGAGTTTTCCCCCTCCTGTCAAAAAATTTAGAAAAAATGTAAGTCAGGGTCTACGCCCAGGGCGCGTCGCAGCCCTGACGCGTACCTTCACTGGTTCGAGTTTAATTATAAAAAATTATCTTTTGATTTGATCGCTCTAAAATCCGACCAAGACCATTTTCACACTCAAATTTTTGTGCTGATCGCAAATCCAGTCTCGAATTTTTCATAAAAGCTTAGGAAGATGTGCTATGCACACGATGCCATTCTAGGGGTATTTCGATAACTTCACGGGGTGTTACATGTTCCCTCTTACAAAATATAGGCACCAGAGTCAAGTAACTAATAAAATTCACTTTCAAATCTGCCACCTTCTTCCCAATAAGATAGGAACCTTCTTTCCTTATTCTAATATGAATTTACTGTTTTTCCCTTGTGATCAACAAAAAGTTCATGATGAGAAAAATATGATAAAGTCTCAAAACTTATAAGTAAAATATTACTTTATTTAATTTGAAGGTTTTGATCTTGAAAAGGTATAGGAGTAATGGAGATTATTCAGAAGAGAGAGTTATGGAGATGAAAATGTGGGAATTAAAAGGATAAGAATAACAAATATTATTAAAATAGTAGTTAAGAATATTATAGACACATAAATTTGATTGAATTTAATTCATATAAAATTTGGATTAAACTTATGTTCATTTGACTTTAATAATTAATTTGAGCTTTATAAATAACTAAGCTCATTTTATTAAATTCAAGACCAATGTCCATGAACATTTTAAAGTTTAAATTCATGCCACATGTCACGACGACCAGACATCCAAGACTAACAAGAAGATGCCACATGTACAAATGATGTGGTACTCACAATCAAATTCAAGAATCAATCGCACTCCATCAATATCAAAATGACATCTTCTGGACGATCATTAATAACCTTATCCACTCCCTATAACTATAAATAAGGGATAGACAAGACATTCAAGAGAGGGTTAGGCAAAAACTTCGACAAGCTTTGGAGCTAGAAAGTTACACCTTCTACTACATATTTCTTTCAAAGGTGATCGTGTGATCTAGGAGAGACTTTGTACCGCTCAGAGTAGGCAGAAGAACTATGTTAATAAGAGGGTCTAGCCTTTGGAGTTTATGGTTTGTGACCAAGTGTTTCTACCAGTGTCACCCATGAAGAACATGATGGGATTCGGGAGGAAGGATAAGCTTAGGCCCAAGTTGATCATTGAGCCTTTTGAGATTTTGAGGCAGATTAGAAAGGTAGCTTATAAGTTAGCTTTGCCTCCAACTCTTTTTGGTGTTCACCTTGTGTTCCATGTCTTTATGCCATGGTGATATGTTCTAGATGAGTCTTACATGTGCTCTAGTAGGATTTGATTCATCTAGATGAGACTTTGACATTTGAGAAGGAGCCTGTGGCCAGCTTAGACAGGCAGGTGTAATAGTCCTAATGATCATTTTTAGAATTTTTAGCTAAATTATTATTTTGGCCTTCTTGAATGTTATTTTAAGTCATTTTTGGTTCAGTTGAAAAGTTGAATTTCAAAAATCTCATGAAAAGTTGGGATTTTGCTAAAGAAAGTTTTTAAAGGCTCAAGTTTGAAAATTTTAAGTTTTGAAGTCATCTTGAGTTTTGAGTGTCGGAATGTAATTCTATCGATTCCATCAGCTCCAGAATGTAGAATATGGTCTAGAAAAACTTACAGAATTGAATTTGGAGTTAAAACAAAGATTTTAAACCTAAAATTGTAATTTTCAATTGAATTCGGATCATAGTTTGACTTTGGTCAACATTTTAAGTTTGGAAGTTCAAATCAAAATTATGTCAGTTCCAATAGTTTTGAATGATAAATCTAATGTTAGAAATGGTTTCGTTGTACTTTTTAGAATTTCTAGGGTTATTTTGAGTATTTGAGTTTCTAACTAGTTTTAACGAGCTTTCTTGGGTTTCCTGATCGAGGAGACCTTGAAATCAAATTTCGACAGTTCCATTGAGTCCAAAATGTCATTTTTAGTAGGGATACATGTTTGGTTTGTGTTTTTCGGGTCCTGAGTGAATCCCGAGGATTCGTTATGAGATTTTCTATAACTGGTTTTATTGATATCTGGTGCAACTAATTTAGTACTCCGTGTTTGAGGGGTTTCTCTCTGCGTTCACAGAGTGTTGTGATTCCTAATCTTTACATTCGCGAAGGTGGCATACAGGTTCGCGGAGCATGTGGTGCTACTTCTCCAATTATGTTATTTGAGATTTTTCATTCAATTGAGGGGTATGAGTGAAAAGTTTATTAATGATAGGAGCATTTTTAATTTACTTTTAACAATGAGGATAAGATCAAATAATAAAATAAAGTTAAGAGGTATTTTTGATCCTTTTTCTTGTATTATTTTTTTCATAATTCATTCAAATGCAAAAATTTGAAGAATCAAAATTGTTCATTGCTTACTTAAAGTCTAAAGGGTCTATTTTAACTTACCCTCAAAACACAAGAGAGTAAAGTATTATTTTGTGGTTATTGTGGCAACTAGAATAGAAAAGGAAAAAAAGAGGAGGGGTGCAGCTTTTTTTACTTGTAATAAACCTGACTTTTATTACTGTATTTCCTCTGGGCCTCCGCTTCCGCGCTTGTTGCCGCAGTTAGGGTTTCCCTAAGACAAGACGAGGTAAAAACTTTCATTCTGATTCCTTGATTCGATTCGCCTGTTTCTCACGAACATGTTTACTTCAATTCACTATCAGAGAAATTAAATCACTACTTTAAAGGAAGAAATGTCAATTTCTCTGTTGAAAATGTTAGAGCACAACATTTATTTTGCGTAGCTAGTGAAATTTTGATTTGCTAGTTGCTTGAAACGTTGTATCTCTAGTTCCTATTCGGTTGTGGACGCTGAGAGTTAGGTCATTGTTACGAATAGCTTGAAACTGTTGTGTATTGAAATTCTAGATATGGTCTTGGCGTTTGCCTAATCTTTGGTGGACCAAGTTACAATGTACCCGCACTGGTGGGAGGGAAGATGCAGATGTCCAGGGGAATAGGCAGAAAACATAGGATAATTTGTTTGACATTTAAGATTTTTGAGATTGCGAGTTTCAGATATTTAGGAGAATCGTATTGGCCTTGTTAATGAGTAATTTTTTACTTGGAATTGATATCATTTTAAGATGACTTTAATCTAAGCCAGTGAATTTGTTGTGAAATAGGGTGCCTGTTGCCTCAGGCAAAGGGTTAAATGGTCCTCCCATGAGATTGGAGTTTGATTCCAACTCAGTGAACAATCTAAAGCCAGTGATTTTTTACATTGTAAAAGGATCTATTATAAGAAGTTAATGTACAAAGTGTTTTAGGTTTAGTTAATGTGATCTAACTTTGTGGGATTTCACTGGGTATGTTGTTGTTGTTGTAGTAGTTGTAATGCGATCTAATTGATAATTTAATGAATGAAGAACATCTCCTTTCTAAAGATTGCATATTCACTTTAGGATTGCATGAATGGAAGGATGTAATCTAAATCTGAACACAATCCATGGATAAATGTTGAATGCTCAACTCTGCTACTGCAATAAATCACATTAGTTATATGTAGATGAAACTGTTCTTTTCATATTACCTGTAGCCATACACTTCAACTTGTCTCATCTCAGGTAGCAGTTCTTGACATCTTCTGTTCAGGAAGGATGAGGTCAATTTTCTGTGGTAACTTTGAGTTTGAAACCAGACAGTCTGAGCTGGAAAGGCTTTTCAAAAGATACGGGAAGGTTGATAGGGTAGATATGAAGTCTGGTAAGATTGTAACACATGCCAATTTTCTTTCAGTGCAACTTGTCTTATTTTAACCTTTTTGTTTTGTTTTTCTGAATATTATGGATCCTGTGGGCAAGTTTAAGTTGTGGTGATAACATATTATGGACACTAATCCCTGGATTTATGGTGTACTGTACATGATATAAAATTATATGTACTTGATTAGTTGGTTATCTTGTTAGGTGTTAACTACTTGTATGTGAGGCCTCTTCAATGAGGTTTTGTTATTTCCTTCTGTGTATCTTAGAGTATAATTCTTAGTACATGCACATCTTACTGCCGGTGAGTTTCTTCCTGCAGTAGGTGCATGGGTGTGATTTCATTTACTAGGATAGTTGTGTACCTTACCAGATTCATTCTTCTGTATAATCATTATTCCTCATGTCTTGTTAACTATGGGCAATAAGCAACATGGCATCAAATGGTCTGGTCAAATGTTATTTCGTTGATGCTACATCAATAATATACATACAACAAAAGAAAGTTGTCTGCAATCAAGTAAGAAAGAGCTCACCACCATTGACTACTAGTAAGATTGGCCAAAAATTATATGAAGTCTGTTCCTTGATAAAGGTCCTTGTAGCAAGAAGCAATAAAGCTGATGGTCGCAAAGCGATTGAGTGATGACATATGAACATGTTTATAGCACACCTTGGCCCGTTCTGTGGTTTCACTACTCAAATGACTGCAAATTAGTCTGATGTGGATGCTGCATTCCATCTTTGCATTGTCTCTATGTTAGATGGGAGATCCAATCAGCTTATTTGGCTCAACGGCTGAAGTCTTGTTGAGTTTTGGTGGGGTATCAGGATATGTTTACCGAAAAAAAAGTGTATTTTTTAAAGTGTAGACCCCCATACTCAATTGCTTCTTTGGCGCAGGATAACATTGCAATGTCCATACAATTGCTGATGGACGGTGTCTATTTTGTTTCATGACCGTGACAAGTTTCTTTTCTATTTTCAATAAGAGCTCTATGATCCATCATGGCATCACAATCACATATTATTCTCAGTAATTATTGCCCTCCATTCCTCGTGAATTTTGCCCCGCCTTCATTTTTCAGACTTGTCATAATGCTGTACCTCGAAGCTGAGGCAACAATTTAAAATGGAGAAGGCACTCTTTTACATTATCCTGTCATGTGACATCCACCTTTCCCTGGCATCTTTAGTCCACCACTAAAGGTCTGTTGCTGATTTTAATGGTCAAAGTTTCTACATTTGAAAAGAGTGATTGTAATGTGATGAAATGCTAGATATTTGCACATTTGCTAGATAAAGTTATCTTTCCTTTCTCTTTCTGAGTATTTACTGTGGCAACCTTCATTGGAGGGTTCTTATTATCACCAACAGAGTTTTTGTTTAATCTTCAGTTATTTCCTGCTTCGCATTTCAGGCTTTGCTTTTGTTTATATGGATGATGAAAGAGATGCAGAGGATGCTATTCAGGGGCTTGACCGAATAGAATTTGGCAGAAAGGGACGGAGGCTTCGTGTTGAATGGTCAAAGGTAATCCATTTTTGTGCCTGCACCCCACTCCTCATATTACATGTGTGTTTATGCTGTGTTTTGGTTGCTGTGCTGCAGGAAGAACGGAACAGGAAGCCTGAGGGCGGCTCTAGAAAATCTTCATCAAGCTTCAGAGTTTCCAAGACCTTGTTTGTCATAAATTTTGATCCATATAATACTAGGACAAGAGACCTGGAAAGGCACTTTGATCCATATGGAGAAATACTCAATATAAGGATCCGAAGGAATTTTGCATTTATTCAATTTGAAACACCGGAGGATGCCACTAGAGCCCTCGATGCTACAAATATGAGGTATACACTTTCATTAATTTTTGTTATAATTGGGCATGTAGTTTCTAAATCTGCGCAACATTAATCTGAGCCTTCGTTTGACTGCTTATTGCTTGTTTAAATGCAGCAAGTTGATGGACCGAGTTATCACAGTGGAGTATGCGATCAAAGATGATGACGATAGGAAAAATGGATATGGTCCTGGTAAAACCTATGATCAATCACCCAGGAGAGGTTATGACCGAGGCCGATCTCGTAGTCCTTGTGGAAGAGATAGGCTGAGTCCAAACTATGGTCGTGGCCGAGATCGGCCGAGTCCAGACTATGGTCGTGGCCGAGATCGGCCGAGTCCAGACTATGGTCGTGGCCGAGATCGGCCGAGTCCTGACTATGGTCGTGGTCGAGATCGGCCAAGTCCGGACTTTGGTCGTGGTAGAGATCGACCAAGTCCTGACTTTAGTCGTGGTAGAGATCGGCTAAGTCCTGATTATGGTCGTGGCCCTAGTCGAAGTCCTAAGCATAGGGAAAGGAATTCTGAGTATGGCCGTGGCCATAGTCCAGCTGCAGGAAAGGAGAGAAGTCCTGGTCATGGTACTGTTCGTAGCCGTAGCCCTCGTAGGGAAAGAACAGGTCCAGTAAATGGCCTTGTGAGCAGTCCGCTGAAAAGCAGAAGTGCTGGTTATGGTGATAGACCCAGTCCTAGTCCTCAAAGGGAGAGGAGAGAGAAATATAGCCCGGACAGTTATAATCATGACAACAGCCCAAGTCCTAAATTTGAACCAGTTAGAAGTCCTGTACATGCTGGGAGGGGAGATTCAGAGCGATACCGGAGGTTTGTACCTTAGTAGTTTACTTTCCCTTTTTCTGGTCTTTCTTTTTGGTGTCTCTGTGCTCCATTGCCTGTTCTCAATTATGATGTAATCCTAATCAGTGTTGTACTTTAAATCATTTTGTTGGTGATGCAGTTGTTCACCTCCAGCTCGGGAAAGATTGCGCTCCTAATTTGCTTGAAGCTGTTTTGATACTAGGAGTAATGGCTGTAGGATGGTTATATTGAAAGTGGTGCTTGTAGAATTACACCTTGAAGTTGCTGGAACATCAAAGTAGCATGTAGGTTTTAGAACCACTGTAATATACCTTGGGGAATTGATTTTGCTCTTGGAAGTGAGTTGAACTGCTATCGTGTATTTTCGGTGTTTACTTCAAATTCTATTTTCCATGTGTTACTGATCTGGTAAGACTTGGGCCATATCATTCTTGGCTGGATTCACAAACAATTTTGTTTATCCCCCCCCCCCCCTCAATGTGGTGATTAGTTAGCAAACTTGTCTCGTAAAACAAATCATTATTAGTATTAGTCAAGTATAGACGTATAACTTTTAGAGAAATCTATTTTTATATCACGAGACTAATTTTTAGTCTCTGCAGTGGTGAGTTATGTTACTACGTTGTTTCATGTGGGTATCATTAACTCTTTGTAGTGGTTGTCAGTTGCATGCAGAGGGAGCCTATGTTGTTTATGTATTCAATTTGCAGAAGAGTGATACAACTAAGTTGTGATAGACCCGACTAAAAAATCCCTGAGGTACAGCCATCTGTGCATTTTTAGGTGCCAAATATCATTGATTCAGACAAGAAAACAAAAGACGTACGGTAGTCGTTTGGGAGCAATATGGTGCACTGGTGGTATTTGTATTTTTGAAATAATTGCAGGTGGATGGACCAACAAATGTGGTGTCTAAATATTCTGTGTACGAGGCGAGGTGTTACAAAAACTCCATTATTAAGCAACCAAAGAAACTTGATGTTCAACCTTTTCATTATTCTACTGCTTATCGGGCACAACCTTGAAGTCATATCTGGGAAGGCTATTCCTGTCTATTGGATATTCGAAAAAACGACTGCAATATTATTAATGGCCCAGACCTCATCTGATTTTCATCACGAACACACTATTATACCCATAGCTTTAGTTACTTCTCATTACCTGCGAGTATTTTTTGTTTCATTCTTTAGCATTAATTGACAACACTCTATTTGGTCATTAGAATTCACGTGCCCTTCCACTTTAATACCAAATTTAATTGTTAAATCACTAAATTAGGAGTAAACATGTCTTTACAAGTAAATCTCGAGTCCCACTATTCAACTAATCTTATACGTTTGACATATATAATTTCATTTTCTATACGATTAGTTGCCCTAAAATAGGAGAAGGGAAAATTAATAAAACAAAATACAACTGTTTCCAGGCTATATGTGCAGGATCTATTTTATAGAGAAGAAAATCCAGCTGCAAATTGATTTTTATTTTTGTTTTTACACAAATAGATGCCAAAGTATTTTCCAAGTCTACCAATCAGCCGTTGCATGCGGCTAGAATTAAAGCATATATCTCAAAAAAGAGACAAAATGCGTAGACTCCCATGCATGCACTCCCCATGCAAATATCAATTTCCCTACTACTTTTGATTATTTATATAATTTACAGCTTAGTCTTTGGTTTCAGACCCAAATATTTGTTTGAGTCTACGCAGATTGACAAAAGGGAATTGGCTCTTTATAAGGAAACGACAATTCAAAAGATTTTTTCCTAATCTAATTTGGCCTTTATACATGTTATAAACAGGACCAAGTCAAAAAGAAATTCTTAGTCGATTTTGCTGGCAGTGTGTTTCATAAAATTTGTAGTGTCGGGTGTGTGCGCAACTTATAATTTAATTACGAGTTTCCTTCCTTCGTCTCAATTTATGCGAATTTATTTGACTAAACACATGCAATTTAAGAATGTGATTAAAATTTTAGGTACTAATTGTGGTCTTAATAACAACATAACATACGCATGAGTATAAGACTTTTGAAACATGTGATAGCATTTGTTGACAATAAAAATTCTCATGGTGAAGTTTGAATCAAATTAGTCCTAAATTAAAATGATCAGTTGTATACATCAAACTAATTATTCGAGTATCCTGAAATCCGTTGGTCTATGTTTCATGAGAGAAACTGTGGATTATACTTTTTAGTATATATAGCAGAGTCATTGTTCGATTATATCTTTGAATCCAACAAGAATAAACATTGTTATAATTAAGTCCACGACTTAGTCCTTTCCACAAGTTTACAAGGAATATGAATATTTATGGTAATTGTTTTCTTCGTTTCAAATAAAGAGAAATTAAAGTTTAGTACTGTATTACCTTCGCATGACAAAATTAAACTCAACTCGTTCGACTCGTACAATCTATTGAAATTTGGGCGGGTTAATAACTCTCCAATCTATTAGTTTAACCCATTTCAACCCATGTAAAATTGGGTTGATATTCAATCCAAATTGACTTAAGAGACATCTTGCCAAAATATTTTTCAAACACTTTTTTTAAAAATTTTGATGTGTTTTATATAAAGAAAAATATAATTTAATTAAGTATTAAATATTGAAAAAGAATAAATAAAGTAAGTAAAACTTAATGAAAGTTGGGTCGAGTTGGGTCTTGACCCGCTCTATAATCCATTACTGAACCCGTTTTGATCCAAGCAAATTTGGGTGGAATTGGATCTTCACCCGTTTGTTGGCTTGGCCCATTATAACGCGCTCAAATTTAATCCAACCCACCCAATTACCACCCCTACTTCAGTAGTAGTGGAGTCAAGATTTTCATCAAATAGTTCAAAATTTTAAAAAGTAAATACATAAAAAAAATCAATATCTATTACTTCCTATGTTTCATATTAATTGAATTGTTGGGCCATTTCACACATGTTAAGAAAAAAAACAAAGACAAAATTTAATCATGTTTTTTTTTACCCTTTTCAAACTCTACACACTCATTTAACGCATCATTTATTTCTCATACAAAACTCAACCTTAGAAACTTAGTTAATAAAGGGTAAAATTAGAAAAAAATTTCAACACATCCCTTGAAAAGAGAACAATTCACTTATTTTGAAACATAAAAAATTTCCTAACAATTAATTTAATATGAAACATAAAAAATTTCAAAATAATTTTATATATACATAAAAAATAATTTTAATCATATAATTCAAAATAATTTTTGATTGGGATGAATCCCTACGCTCTAATGTTGTTAGTCGTTACATCACGAAAATTATGCGTGTTTTGTTGCTCCTTTTTGCACGTGATATTCATTTCTACTAAATTTGCGCTCCCAATGCGTGTTTAAATTACGTGTTCATAGTATTAACGGTTTAGATCTTCATTGGTTATTGGTTAACCGTTAATATCCGTATGGTCTATGAACATCATAATTTTGTTATTAGCATATTCAGATATTATTTGAATTGTTTCAGCATATTCAGATACTATTTTGATTATTTTAGATCACAAATTTAATTTTTTTTAAAAAAAATATATAAAAAAGTACACATAAAATAAAATAGAAGAAATATTTTATTATATGTGCGCACGCGGAATCTAGCTCTCATCGAGGAAGGACAAAGTTTAAGCAAGTTTCTTTTCTAATACCACTGGATTAAGATACTACTTTGTTACTAAGCTGCAATAATTTCTTTTATATATTTAATACTGAATATGCAAAAATACTAGATTCCCTGGAACGCAATCTCACCACCCTAGATCCTCCCCTGATGATATAAATCTTGGAACTGTTCATTTAGCGACGAGATAAGGTTAGAACTTGGAAACAAATACTGAGAGATTCGTTCTTTCGCAGCTTTCGTCTTTTTGATGTGGCATTGTTATCACATTGAGTTGGAGATAAGCTTTGTCTTTCAAAAAAGAACCCAAACTATAAATCTCTTCTTTTTTTTTCTTTCTAAAGAAGGAAATCTTCATTTGTCTTTGAACAAGAGGTGGATATCAACCGGAGCCACCCTTGGTCGAGGGCTGTCAAGAGACACCTTTTTGTCGAAAAATTATATTATATATGTAGGTCAAAATTTAATTTAATAAAATATTTATATAATTATTGACATCTCTTTAACACAAACTAAATGTTTAGTATAGTGATTAAGAGATTACAATTAATTGAGGTCACACGTAACATATATATATTTTTATTTGACACCTTTTATTAAATTAAAAATTCTAGATCTGCCACTAGATATCAATGAACAAGCTAGTAGGCAAGTCTTTTTTTTTTTTTTAAATCGGAATATTAATTAACTTTACGACCATAGTCGATCAGCAAGAATTTAACACCTAACTCCTAAGTCAGCATGATTGGATTAACCCTTGTAGGCCAAAATAATGCATGCTTACAAGTTATGAGTTAGTGGGGCGGTTATTGCGGTATGTATGATAGTAAATTAGTAATGATACTCTTGGTTGTTTTTTAATTATCATGTATTTTAATATATATTAATTCAAAATATTAT
>JAABOM020000075.1:3995721-4016197 GCA_011800125.2 Solanum clarkiae | reverse complement strand
TCGAATCCGACAACAAGCGATGGGTTTGGGAATTGTTTAATGGTGCGCGTGAGGGTGAGGGATGGGGTTGTGCGGTTATCAGGGAGGCGTGGGTGTGTTGGTGCGATTTGGTATGGGTCACGGATTTCGGTCGGGGTTTTGGGTGTAATTTGAAGTCGGGTTGTTGGTGTTGCGCAGGGGTTTAAGACGATGAGGAGTGAAAAAGAAGGAGATGAATACGAGGGTGTGGCCGGTGAGGGGTGAGAGATGACGGTGTGGTGAGGGGCGGTGATGGTAGCGGGCGGCGGGATTAGGGTTCTCAATTGGGGAAAGGTCTTGGGGTTTTTATTTTTCTGAAGAAGAAGCAAGGGGTCTGGGTTCGGGTCCCGAGTAAAAGGGGAAACGGGAATAATAAGAAGAGGGGGCGGTTGGGGATTAAATTCGGGTTATGGGGAATGAAAAAATGGGGGAGAAAAAGAGGAGGGGGCGGTTGGGGATTAAATTAGGGTTATGGGGAATGAAAAATGGGGGAGAAAAAGAGGAGAGGGCGGTTGGGGATTAAATTAGGGGCGCGTGTAGTCACGTGCCCGGATTAAAATTAATATTTTTAAAAAAAAAAATATTTAAAAATTATTAAAAATAAAAATAAAGTCTCAATAGTTAATTTGACACCGTGGAGGGTAAAAATTGGGTGTCAACACTTCTCGAAGTGGAAATGTGAACCGAAACCTTATCTTTGGATTTTAAAAGATTTTTCTGTTAGATCTTTTAAAATATTTAATGGTTTCTTAATTATCCGTAAAATTAGGTGGCGACTCTGTATTCTTTCAAAATTTCAAAAATTGGCTTTCACTTAATTTAATTGAGCTGAAATCGATTTTTGATTTTCGAATTTTTTTTTAAAAGCCATTTTTTCGGCATAACAATTGTATCTACTCTCTTTCCCTTACATATGCTTTTCTGCTTATGCTTTATTGTCTTTTGACTATGGGTTTATCCTAATTTGCTTGATCACTAACATGGTTTATTGCTTGCCTTTTTTTATTATGTCAAAAGAGGAAATATATTGTAGGCAGTGTTGGCATGGGATGGTTAGGGACCTAGTTGATAGAGGAAAGTAGTATTAATAAGGGGAAGTTATTGACAGGGGGAAGTGAAGAATACTGCATCTTGATTGTGAGAAACTGTGAGGCTGAAACACTTTTGCAATTGTGTTTGTCATCATCAAAAAAGGAAAAAGTGTTTAAGTGTAGTTTTAATAATTTGACAAAATCTGAAATAGAATTTAATCCCATGATAAAGTTGGAATCACGTAACTGAAAGTGATATGTGAAAATAGTATACTGACAATAACTACTTTTAAAGGTGTGCTTAGGTTTTGCAGTGTGGCGAGCCTTTTGGCCAATAGAATTGCACCAAGTAAACGAGGTTATCCTATATTATGTCTCATAAATATTTGAAAACCTAACCTTTCACATATTATCTTCTCATGATAAAATAGGGGATCTGACTTCACTCTCTAGAAATATAATTGAAGGACAACAATGGTACTTGAGTTTTCAATCATCTTATCTTGTTGTTTTTGATTTATTTCTATACTTGTTAGCATGTAAATCAAGTTCTCATCTATAAAGGAACTTGGTATTATTTTGAATCATTTTTCTATCTTGTGCAATCCGTAGCTAGAGTTAGTTGTGATGGGGTCTTGAAATCTAGACTGATCTAAGGAGATTAGTTTAGTGGGCAAAAAAATTGTTGTTAGTAGCTGAAGGTTTCCATTATCATAGTAAAGGGGAAAGGGATTAAGAGGTTAGTTCTTGAGATTGCAAGAGTTTGTAATTGTTGTGCTCCTTGAAGTTAATAGATCCTTGCTGAAATCCAATGGGACATGTCATGATTTCAACTCTCTGGCCAACAGCTGCTTCAATCAATGTTAAGTCTGACTACGCCCGCAGCCGCACGACTCAGGGAGACTCTCTACCCGTGCGAGTGCCTATTTCGCTTTAGGAGGTATCAGAGCGAAGTTTTGGGTAAAGCAAGGAGTTTTTTCACGCAAAATACTTGTGTCATTTAGTTATTGTTCTTACTTAATTATTATCATAAGGTACCTAATCCCTTATTGTAGACATATTCTCTGCTCGTTTTTATGTAAATCAAGTTCTCATCTATAAAGAAACTTGGTATTTGTTTTGAATCATTTTTCTCTCTTGTGTAATCTGCAGCTAGAGTTAGCTGAGATAAGGTCTTAAAGTGTACACTGATTTAAGGAGATCAGTTTAGTGAGCAACAGAGTTATTACTAAGGGTTTCCATTATTGTAGTAGCAGGAAAAAAGAATTAAGAGGAATAGGTTAGTCCTCGCTATTGCAAAAGTTTGTAATTGTTGCTCCTCCTTAAAGTTAATGAAATTTTGAAATCCTATGAGATAGGTTGGGTTTTACTCCATTGAGCAAGGAGGTTTTCCACGTAAAATACTTGAATCGTTTGGTTATTGTTCTTACTTAGTTACTGTCATAAGGGACCTAATTCCTCACTGTAGTAGTAGATATATACAAGCCAACATCTTCCTTCGAGAAGGTTAGTGTTGGGATGGGGGAAGATATTTGAGAGAGAAAATAATTGCTCAAATCTTATTTTTTAGAATGTTCTAATTGTTTTTAGTTACATACAATTGTGCTATTAATGCAATTACAAAGTGACTAAAATTTAAAGTGGGCTTGCTCTAGACTAAGATCGGTTGGTTAACACCCCCTAGAGCTGGGGTGATGATACACCAAGCTTGCCAAGTATCCTTATTAAAACAAAATGCCTAAAAATGACTGTCAAATACCATGGACTGCATTTTTTTGGGCCAAATACGGTGGAAAAAAGTACCTAATCGCTTTTTCAGTTCAATGTCTCAATAAAAATAATGAACAAGAGTGTTTCTCTTAAAAAATAATTTTTTACGACTTTCCAAACAAAGCGACGCAATCTTTTACATTATTCGTCAATATGAAGAACAAAGTGAGGAACAAGCTTACTTTTTTCAAGAGAAAATTTCAGAAAAGTGACAAATAGAGGAGTCATTGTCTGTCGTTTTGTTCTTCAATATGAAAAATAACGCGATCGACAAGATTACTTTTCTAAAATTCTTTTTGAAGCATAATCATTTTTTGTTGTAATAATATTTTTCTATAAAAGTGGATTGTTTTCTGAAACCAATTATTTCTATTATGTTTAATCTTTTTATAATAATTTTTTAACTATAAAAACAATAATCATATTTATAAAAACATGATCTTTTTAAAATTAACTACCCATGTATGATAACTATCTATTTATTTATTTAATAATATAATAACTATTTTTTTTATCGAAATTAAATCTCTAAGATTCTAGGTCTATAGATTTTGATCAAATATCCTGATATCTTAACACTTTAGTACACCATTTATAACGAAGATATTTGTGTGTATATATTTGATATGAATTATTTCAGTCGCTTGATAATCTTGTATAAAGTAATGACGAAGTGCCAACATTATCCAGTCTCACCAAAAGACTCATGCTCATCACCCTGATCTAATGGATGCGGAGAAATGGCCATATATTAATTAATTTTCTTTAATTTTTAACTGCTGAAATGTGCATAACTTTTTTTTTAAAGATTTTAAATATAAATAAAAATTTCACGTAAGTCTTTTTATAGCAATAAAAATGAAAACAAAAAATTTTTGTCCGCAACTAGCGCTGTCAAAATGGATTAGCCCAGCCTCGCCCAGTCCAAGCCTCGCTGGCCAAGGAATTTGAAGGGCTTGAGCGGGCAAATCATATGTATAATGCATATTTTGATTGTAATTATTACGTTTTCTTTATATAATTTTGTCAAACATATTAAAAAATTTAATATATTGACGAACTTTTAAGTTTAAATTTAGATTTTAAAAAGGAAAAAAATTAAAAAAAAAAAAAAAGGGCTGGCTCGCCTTAAATTGCGATAATACTAGGATTGGGTTGGGGTCGGCATTTCAAGGCATTATAAAGAAATTTGACCATTTGTAGTATTAGGAATAAAAATTAAACTCACTAACTATCAGATGGTGCATGTATTGTGTGTGCATGCTGGTACAAAATTTTAAGAAGTAAATCTAAACAAAACAAAGAAGAAAAAATTATTTGACAAAGTAAACATCGGTCATATAATTATTTTGTGATAGCGAGAGTTCATAAAATAAAATTACAACACATTGTTTATTCGCTTGATACTACTCAAGCTGTATTCGTGTATCTATTCGCTCAATATTAATAGAAAATGAATCGATATAAAATAAATAAATACCATAGATACAGAGCAAATAACTATGCAAATTACATTTATTTCTTAAATTTTGTCTGTAATAGAAATGAGACAGGAAACTAATGGCTCAGCCTTTGCATTATCGTTTCTTTTCTTCTTGCACCTCTCATTTTCATCAATTTTGTCTAATCAATTTTTTAGTTTCCTTTGACTTTTTTTATTTATTATTCTTTTTTATTTTTTTTAAAAAAGGTCTAGTTTGATTTAACATGAATTATGTAGTTTGATTTAGTATGTAATTTAAAAAAAAAATTAAAAAAATTAATATTGTACTCCAAAGTTAAAATAATGTCAAACGTACCAAACTGTCCTTAATTTTGAGACTTGAAACATATCATGTGAAGAGTTGAAATTAAAATGTTGTCAAAAGTGAAGATAAATCATTCTTTTTTAAACAAACTAAGAAGAAAACATATCAAAAGTTAAAGTAATATCAAATGTACCAAACTGCCCTTTAATCTTGAGACATTAAACATGTCATGTGAAAAGTTGAAATTAAAGTGTTGCCAAAAGTGAAAATAGATCATTCTTTTGTAAACAAACTAAAAGAAAAACATATCATTCTTTTGAAAATAGACAGAGTGTTTATTATATATTATTCTCTTCGTCCCATTTTATGTGACACCTTTTAGTTTGGCAGAATACTTAAAGAAAAGAAGAATGATTTTTGACACATGCAGTCTAGAATCATTCTTAGATATTTGTATGATTGAGAATTATTTCATTAAGAATAAAAAAATTTAAAGTTAAATTATTTTCAATCAAAATAGGATAATATTTTTTTCTAAATTGACCCAAAAAAAGTCGAGTAAAATAAAACATAGGAAGTATTTATTACTCCTATTGTTTTGGTTCACAACTTTGATCCTACCGTACCGTACGTTCACGGTTCATCTCCACCAAATTATAATTTTATTTCTATTCACCCAAAAAATATAAATAAATAATTGAAAGTTGTTTACTTGAGTAGAGACAAGATGTAGGGATGGATATAAATATTAAAAAATTAAATTAAACTGATTAGATTTTTTTGATTTTTTGATTTGATATTGATATTCTTTGTTTAAAGATTCAATTTTTTGATTTGGTGTTTGGTATAAGAGTCTCGAAATTTTGATGCACCAAAGAACCGAACTTTTATAAAAAATTTTTGAAATTTATATATATATATATATATATAGTATTTAAGTGTCTTATAGATTGAGTTTGTCCTCATTTTATTTTTATTAGTTCACACTAAAAAAATTATTTTAAAAATATCAAATCAAATTAATTTGATTTTGATATCTAATGCACACTTTTTAAAATTGAAAAATTAAATTAAAATTTGCTATAATCGAAGCGAAGAATCAAATGTTGATCAAAAGTTAATTAATTAAATCATTTGTGCACTAGAGAGGCGAGAAAAGAAAATACAAGCTAGAAGCTCCACCACTCTTTCAAGATCTTACTTTTATGATTTTTGTACGAGAATTTTTATATTTACATGTAATTATTTCAATAAATTTTAAATCGATAAAAAATAAATTGTAATTATAAATAAAATATAAAAAAAATATAATTTTATTCATAAATAATGTGGGTACAAATTTGTTGTTCCTCTTTTGATTCTTCTCTCCTTAGATTTTTTCATGTTCGAGGGTAGGATGATTTTGACCTCCTTAACCATATTTTGATCTCTTTATGAATTTCTTCATAGGTCATGAGATATTTGAGATCTCTTTTCAAGAGAATATAATACCTTTTATACAGACATTAGTTAGTGTTTAAGGTAAAGTAGCCTCCAAGAAACTCTGACTCAAATATGACTCATCTTGTATGGCCCTATAAAATTTTGATGTAGACATAAAAAGATTATTTTTCTTTATTCATTTTGTTAGTGTCAAAAGGACTTAATTTCTCTTAAATTATAGTTTATAGAGATTATAATAATATTGAAGCACTAATTAAAACTTATTTGATGATAAATTTTGGCTCAAATTTATAAATAGCCTCTCCACCATTTCCTTTTTTTGGTACACCCAAAGAATTAGGTCGTCCCGTTTTGAAAAGAGTCTTTTTTATTGAATTGAATGATTACTTTATCTGCAATTTTAGGTACATGATCACTTTAATGCAAAGTGGATTCCACAGTTATACCTCAAAATAGATTGTAAGACTATACAAATTTGGTGCCTTTCACTATCCAGGGTCGGATCCACCGCCAAAGTATGTAATTTAATATTTTTAATATAGAAGTATAAATCATAATTTTAAGAAAATAACACAAAAGAATTCATAACTTACAAAATAATAATGAATTTAATCTGAAAATTATTAAAATTAAATTCTTAAAATTTAAATTTTGAATCAGCTTCTTATCACTATTTTTGGATTAAATTACTTCATAGTTTCTTTATTTTTTGTTTATTTCCTTACAATATTATTCTAGTTTTATATCTTTTCTATAAGATATTTTTATTTTTTATTGATATTCTAATAGATTTAAAATGGTCATTTTCTTTTATTCAAATTGTACGTGGATAAGAGATCTCAATTTTTCACCATTTTATGATAGGTGTCAAATTGACAATATACAAGGAAATGTGATCTCTTGCTCTTTCACAATTTGAATAAAAAAAAATATTTTCGAATCTCTTAATTTATTATAAAAATGAAAATGTCTAATAAAAAAATTATTAGAAAATTACTAGAAAAAAAGAAACATTTTCTCCCGTAAATATATTTCAAAAGTTGCAGAATAATGACTTTTACAGAAAATGGTATCCTATGCAATCCATGAATTGGTCATTTATTAGTGGAAATGAAAAAAGTGATATAGTAGTTTTGATTCTTCGTATTACCTCTTTTCGGAATTGAAGCTGATATGTTTGGCATCTCTTTTACAAGAATGATAAGAAAAGAGAAAGGATTAAGATAGCGGTATAAGATCGAAAGTGTGATCTCGTAATTGATAAAAATATAAAAAATAGGTGTATAAATAATAAATATAAAATGAAATATTTGTATTATAATCTTTGTATAGAAATTTATTCGTTTAAATCATGGCAATTAAATTTTTTTAAAAATCAGATTTAATTATATTAGTTAATTATAATTCTACTATATTATAGGAGGGAGTTAAGCAGACATGTCTGCTTCCGCTTATATATTATGCAGGATCCATAAAAATATTTTGAAGATCTTTTAATTGGATCTTTTTAAAATAGTTGCTTAGTGATTTTACAATATTACCCCTAACAACTAATTTTCATAATTGAAGAACTCATAAAAATATTTCAAAAAATTTTAAATTAATTTATTTAAAGCAATTGCTTATATTAAATTTAAAAATAATAAATATTAAATTTGTGCTAATGCGGGCTTCAATGTCTAGTGTGAGAATAAAAAGGAGTAATAGTAGGGAATGATTGGAGCAAGAGAGGGAGCGGCTCCCTTGTTTGCAGACAGCTCGTCTTTTCGCTGTGGTATTTCCGGGTCCAACTTGGGGGATTTGCCTGAAAAGTAACACCTCCTCTTAAATTTCCTCTCACTTACCTTTTCCTTCTAAAAATCCACACCACTTGTAACAAATACATTTCATTTAAATTATTCCCTCCCTTTAATATTATTTCTTCACATTGTTATCCTAAATAATGGATTAATTTAAATACAATTACTTGATATTTTTTCCCTTAAAAATGGGTCTGTATAATTAATACTCTATATAAATTTTGTTAAAAATTTTGAATGCAATAACATTAACTCAATCACTGTCAAATATTTTTGTAGCAATAAAGATTGTTGCTAAAAAGAAAATCTAATTTTATTATAGTGTTTCTACACAAGACACAAGACAAGTAGGGATTACTCAGATACTAAGTTATTCAAGATTTATCTTGTTAGCTCCTGCATGACACATAGGAGTGACTCAAGCACACTAAGACGAAAATCGAATGGATGCCTTAAACTTTAAAAAGTAAATTAATATATTTTCTTATAAAATTTATTATTCTATTTCTTTGTGATGCAGAGTTGTTTAAAAAAGTTGTAGTTGATTTTATTTCGTATTTCTTTTAAATTGGTCATATGATCATATTTCAGATGTGCGAAACTTATTCTCATAAATTCTTTCTTTTTTATATGAAATAAATAAATTTTATTGTAAATAGTACTTAATATTATTTCTAAAAAAAATATAACCTATTATTACTAAAATAAAAATTGAGGCCGCTCAAATTTGAGGACCTAAGTCACTTGCCTTTTTTCTAATTAACATGATCGAGTCACCCCTAATAACACATGATTATTTTTATCCTAACAAATTGTATGCAATCAAATAAATTATGTGAGAAATTTATAGAAATATATATCCTCAAAAAAATATTCACATGTTGAACACTTAATTTTGCAAAGTAGACGTGATTTCAACGACTTGCAACAAGTGGTTGTTTTCCGCCTTAGTTGAGTTTTGAACGAAATTTGCTTATTCATGAAAAGGAAATACATTAATATTTAGGAAATAAAGTAGTGAAAAAGGATAGTTTGATACACCCACAATATTTTGCGTTAGAAAGAATTGTATCCCAAAGACTGAAACATACACTACCTATCATAGAAATAAAGAAATTATAATTTATATGATTTACTTTTACTTTGTCACGAAATTTCAAAAAAAAAATTTAATTTTATGATCTTACATGTCTAATATACTAAAATATTTTTTAGATTTAAATATATCATCTAAAAAGTTATAATTAAAGTGTCACTTAATAAGAAAAGTATTTTTTTTTATAGAATTAAAAAGAAAAATACATGAAAAACTTAAAATTCAATGGCCGTACGCATCACGTCAATAGCAAAAGTATATATATAAAATAAAGGATCACGTAAATGAGAGAAGATGAATACTATCAATATAGTAATTAATTATTATTCATGTGCAAGGATAGAGACTATTGGAAAAAGATGTATGCCCAATTCTTTGGCTCTATTCACAGGTAAGTGCTTCAAACTGTGTTCCTTTTCTATTCATAGAAGATAAATTATATTCGTGTTGGTATCGGTGAGACAGCATTAATGTTTATTTTTCATGTCAAAGTAAATTGAGACCGCACACGAGTTGATTCATAATTCTTATATCATCTTAAGATCAAATAGCAGAAATAATTGATTTCTTCATAAAAATATAAGCTATACACTAAAATTATTAAATTTTTGTGAATCAACTCAAAGAAAAAGAAAATTTTGATTTGATCTAAATTTAGACACAGCTCGCCATTTGCTGCTAGATTATAAACTAGGGGAAATTTCATATATATATAAAAAAAAATTAATTAATTTACAACAAATATAACTCATGTTTTATTTACGTAAAAAATAACCCCAAATCAACGAAATTATATATGGCTATACAATATAGTTTGTCAAAAGCTATAGAAAGTATACACAATTAGCTATACAATGTATATTACTTATACATGAGTTATATATAAAATATACATTATGATACACAAATATATTTACTGACTATACATGCATATACAATAAAACTTTTTTTGTATGTAATTATTTTAAGTGAAGTGTCTCTCTGTGTAATTATCCCTGTAAATAAACTATGGTTTATATCCCCCAAGGGCCATGCCTTCCTATTATATATCCACTCCCAAAGTGATAGATCTTTTGACTTGGTTCCATTATTAAACAATGTTATCCTATAAATAGAAAAAAGATAAGTTGTTTCCTACAAGTTGAGGAATTGGGGCACTCTAATATATAATGTCAATTGGACCACTTAGGGGAAATCCCCTTTTCACTATTTTTACTCTATCGATAGTGGCTTTCTTCTTCAAGAAATTAAATCCTCATAGTAAGGGGTGAATTATTCACTTATGGAGACTTTCTTGTGATGGCAGTTGGGTCACTTTTTAAAAAATTAGTCTTATGGTGTGTGTTTTGCGCGTGATAACAAATATAATTAAATAATAATTTAAAGAAAAATGATGATAAAATAATTTTATCTAAAGAAAAAATTTTTAATGAAGGACAAAAAGTTCAAACAACATTTCTAGAGGTCTTCATACTTTTAATATAATATAAATAAAAATAAAAATAGGGGATCATGCACGTCTCATATTTTAATGTGTACGTAGGAGACCTCTAGTAGCCTACTTAGGTTTTGCTTCATACTATTATTTAGAATTGAAATAGTAGTACTTACTATTTAATTAATGTTAAATCTTCCTTAAATACCTGCAGAATTAGAGACAAAATCAGGAATGAATTCGTGCCGTTGTAAATATTTAAGGTTTGGATTGAGATCCGATGAAGTCCAAGAAATAGTAGTACACATGTCACTGTTTCATTCCTTTTCACAATTCCACATATTTATACCTTAAACTAAGAGATTTTGTAGATGATGTCAAAAGAACAGGAAATGAATGAATGAATAATATAGACATATTCTTAAATTTATCACGAAATTTTAGTTAGACATTTAAACTATAAAATCTTTTACTTGTGCACTAAATACACGATAAAATAATCACATTAGACACTTTTGAATTATCTTTTTTAACTCATGTTCACAAGAGTCGACTAACATGGTTGCTCCATTAAAAATAAAAAATAAAAAGTTTGTCAAGTAAAAATTGATTCCTAGTCCTTTAAGTAAAAAACTCAACATCAACAAGTGCACCATTTAGTCTGTATGTATTATGGATGCTAGAAAATAATAAAAAATATCTAATTTTACGAAGAAATCACGTGTTTAATGACCAAAATTTTAGCTATGAATCCGTTACTATTACGTAGATAAGTTAATAACATAAAATTTCGAACATCGACTGAAACGTGCATGAATTTTTAGGACTATTGAAGTTAATGAATATAATTAAAAGATATCTAATAGATATAATTAATCATATGTTTTGGTGTTCAATGGAAGGAGGATGAATTTTGTATTTTTGCTATTAGAGAGAGACCCAATGTCTCAGAGCACTTGATAAATTCAATCAAAATGCTGGGCTCGAGAAGTGACAGTAGGTGGCCACTTTTGATGTCAACTATTTAAAATATAATCTCAATTTACATAGCATTTAAAATCTAGCACTTCTCTGCCTCTGGACAGTCTCTATTCATCCAACCACCTTGATTAAAGTTCCATTTCCCACTTCTCTGTTTAATCCCACAATTTTGGCACTGATTTATCCAAAATATGCTCTACTCAAACATGTAACAGTTTTAACTAATGGTACATAAAAGTTTATAAAGAGACGTCAAGATGTAACAGAGGCATTTGCATTTCAAAAGTACCAATAAAAAAAAAGTTGTCCGACAATATAAATGAATAATTAAAAATTGCATTCAAACTTCAGCTTGATATTCGAAGAAGCAGGATCTGCTGCTTTTTTAAACGTTGTTACTATGTTACAAATACATTGCAAATGTTTGCTATGTTTTAAATAATATTCTTAAAAGTGGGCTAGGGGTGTACTTAACCCATGGCCTAATAACAAGAAGAAATAGCAAAAATGGCATGGGCTAGCTTAGCTAGTTTGTAGTGAAAATTGAACCAGTGGTATCCTTCAAGTCTTAAAATTAAAAAAAGTGACAATTTTGCCAGAATTAGAGGGATTTAATTTAATTGTGGGGTAAAATGTATATTTTTAAAACTTTAGCAATTACTTGTTTTTTTTTAAAAAAAATTTGTATAATCTTTTTATCAAAATTTAAAAAGCAAAAGCCATCTTTGATTCTTTTCAAATTCAATCACCCCTTCAACTTTCCCCCTCAGGAGCGAACAAAAAGAAAAAAAAAAGGTTTTTGCAGTCCTTCTTCTTTTTCTCCTTTCTTTCTTCTTTACTCCATTTGTCATTTTCGTCGTCGCTACCATCTTCGTCGTCACTGTTGTCGTTGACTTCATCCCTGCCATCTTGGTCATCACATCATCAATCTCATCTTCCTTGAAGGTAAGATTTTGTTTATTTTTCAACTGCTATAGTTTTTATTTTTGTTGTACAAATGATTATTTAGGATTAGGAAGATGAAAAAGTATGTTTTTGTTATTTCATGCTCTAATTTCAACTTAGTGTTTTTTATTTATTATTATACTCTTTGAATATGACAATTTCGGGGATGAATATTATTGTTTTTGTAGTCATTTTGAGAAAAATGCTTGGTTGGTTGGTTGATTTTGGATGTGGGTGTTATTGGTGTTGTTTGATTTTTGTTATTGTAGTCATTATGAGTTGAGAAAAAGGTTGGGTTGGTTGGTTGATTTCGGGTAGGGTGTTGTTGGTGTTGTTTGATTCTTGTTGAATGTTGAGTTGGTTGGTTGATTTCGAGTTTTGAGAGCTTTCCAAAAGATCAAGGTTAGATCTCATGTAAGTTTTCATTCTCTAAAATTTGTTAAATTGTAGCTAGTAGACATTATTTACGCATGAATTTACATCACTGGAGCAAATGAATCTTCAAATATATCAATTTTCATGGCAAGAATTATGTTTATTCTTCGGTTCCTGTGAACTATACTGACTTGGCAAATGACTATTTGGAGCTTTAGGTAGAGTACTGATGGTTTAGGGCCTTACTCAATCTTTACCTTAAGATATACTCTCTAGGGTCAGGTGAAAATGACAAGTCATGAATTCGATTATATTAACATTCTCCAAAAAGAAATAAATAAGTCACGATCTATTTATTTTGTTAGTTACCATGACTAATTCTTTTCCTTCTATTGCTGCTGGGACAGCTGGTGCCGCTGCTGGGGTAGCTAGTACTGAAATTGCTGCTGGGATTGCTGCTGCAGAAACTGCTGCTGGGGAAGAAGCAACTACTGATTATAGAGAAGGATTTTCTCCTCTTGGTGGAGGTGATTTTGAAACTCCATTCACCATTGGTATATCCGGTCGCTTAGGTGCTGGGACTTTGAAGGCACCTTATAGTACTTGTAGTTGTAAAATTTGCAATAAAGGGATAGATAAGATGATAAAAATGGTGCTTTCATTTAAAGAAACCTTAAATATCATGCTATCCAAAAGATGTGTCATCCATTCATCAAGGGTGGTATCACCGTATACTCCTATTTGTGAGCAAAGAAGACAAAAGCAAGTTTCAAAAGCACTCATGAGTACAAGAAAAAGGGCAACAGGTGCTAGGAATGAGCAGTAGGCAACAGTCGTTAGAGAGGGGCAACAGTCGTTAGAGAGGAGCAACAACTGTTATGGAGGAAGAACAAGCAGTAGGTGCTACGGAGGAGCAACAACCAACAGCAGGTGCTACAAAGGAGCAGCAACTAACAACATCTGTGGAGGAGCAGTAGCTGATGTGATGATATTATTTGTTTAAAGATTGACTTATGTTTGTTTAATATTTAGATAATGAATTTATTTAATGTTTGGATAATGAGTATTTTTTGTGTTTGGATGATCGGTATTATTTGATGTTTGGATGATGAGTATTTTTTATATTTTGATGATGGACACTTTTAAGGTTTAGATGATGGGTGTTTTGTTATTTTCTAGACTTTTTGGGGATATTGATGATGATAGTTATTTTATGAACATATGTATTTTCTTATTTTTTTGACTTTTTTGGAATGTTGATGATGGATATTTTATGTTATTGATATATCTCCTTTTATAGAAATAACTTTTTTTTATAGAAATATCTGTTGTGAAATGACACGATAAGTGATCTACTTACTGGGGCAGTCTTAACATTTACTGTGAAGATGACTCAGCAAGTCAGCATCTTGCGGGGGCTATCCTTGTATCTGTTGTGAAATGACTCTATAAGTCAATAACTTGCTGGGGTAGTCTTAACATTTGCTGTGAAAATGCCTCAGCAAGTCATCATCTTGCTGGGACTATCCTCATATATGTTGTGAAATGATACGGCAAGTGACCTACTTGCTAGAACAGTCTTAACATTTGCTGTGAAATGACTCAGCAAGTCAACATCTTGCTGGGGCTATCCTTATATCCATTGCGAAATGACTCAACAAGTGACCTGCTTATTGAGACAGTTTTAACATTTGCTGTGAAAATGAATCAGTAAGTCAGCATCTTGCTGAGACTATCCTTGTGTCTTTTGTGAAATGACTCAGCAAGTCAATAATTTGCTGGGGTAGTCTTAACATTTGCTGTGAATATGTATCAGCAAGTGAGCCATTTGCTGGGACAATCATACCATTTGCTATGAATTTACTTAGCAAGTCAGCTTATACTGAATAATTACCTATGTAAATGTCATATCTAATGATAAATTGAGTTGTGTTAGTCCAATTCAACACTAGAAATAAGTTGATGATTAAGATTTTGTTTGAATTTGTAATAGCAAACTGGCTAGTTGTTGAACTAGTTATAGCAATTGATGTAAAATATCTATGCAAGTTATTCAGTTGTTAATTTTTTTTTTAGCATTTGTTGTAAATTGTGTAACATTTGTTGTAAAGATAGCAACAATTATTGTAAATTATGTAGCAATTGTTGGAGAATTCGTAGCAATTGCTGAACTTTTCTATAGCAAGGTAGTTAGTTGCTATAGCAAGTTGACTATAAGTTGATGGTATCAATCATTATCTAGTGATAAATTGAGCTGTGTTAATCCAATTTCAGATTAAAAGCTAGATTCAGAAGTGATCTTATACATTGAGGTAGTAATTAGACAAATAATATATAATCTATTAAGTATTTGCATATGTAATTGATGGTGATTAAGTAAATTGATTATTAGTTGGTTGTGTCAATATGTTTTATAATATATGAGGTGGAGTTAGTCCAATGTCGGGTTAAATGCTAAAATTAGTAATGATCTTATACATTGAGATAGTACTTACACAAGTAATATGATCATAATTATAGATCACACTTATTTGAGTTACTTTTTCATTAATTAGTCCATTATCTCATGGTTATGAAAAAATTAAACCCAACTGACCCAACTCGTTGAAGTTTGGGCGGGTCAGTTATTAGCCCAACCCATCTTAACCCAACCCATTTGAACCCATTTAAAATTGGGTTGCTATGCAACCCGAATTAATTCAATAGAGATCTTGTTAAAATATTTTTAAAATATTTTTTTTGTCAATTTAATATATTTTATATATCCATAATAAAGAAAAATATAATTTAATTAAGCACTCAAATATTGAAAAAGAACAAATAAAATAAATAAAACTTAGTAAAAATTAGATCTGGTTGGGTCTTGATCTTCTATAACCCGTTACTCAACCCATTTTGACTATAACAAATTTGGATTGGGTTGGGTCTTGACTCGGTTGATGTCTTGACCCATTATAACCCATTCAAATTTGACCCAACCTGTCCATTGTCACCCCTAATTTTACTCCAATTCATTACTAGAAATAAGTCGATGGTAAAGATTTTGTTTGAATTTGTATAACAAGTTGGCTAGTTGTTGAACCAGTTCTAGCAGTTGCTGTAAAATATCTCAAACAAGTTATTCAGTTGTTGAATTTTTTTAGCAATTGCTGAGAAATATGTAGCATTGCTGTAAAGGTAGTAGCAATTGCTGTAAATTAAGTATAGCAATTGCTGGGAAACTCTATAGCAAATACTATATACAGTATAGCTATTTCTTTAAATTATGTAGCATTTGCTATGAGGTGAATAGCAATTGCTGAAATATCAGTAACAATTGTTGTAAATGAATTAACAATTGCTGTAAAACTGTTGATAGTATAAAATAATACTGATTATATTAAATAACAACAAATGTTAATTATACAAATAAATATTATGCACAAAATTAATATGCAAAGTGAAACAAGTTCACAAACACCAAATAAAAGTGAGCATTCTTATGAAACATTTCGCTTCGAGCATGTAGTTCTCTTGTGCCCAACCCTTTTGCATATGGAACATTTGTTCTTTTTGCTTGAAAATGATTGTCCGATACTTGGTCACATCTTCTTTGCCATTCTTCCACATTTTCTGGCACAACATGTGGAGGAAGTATTTCCCTTTCTAAAATCTCCTTAGGAACTTCTCAAAATTCTTCAGACGGTATGGGTTTAATTTCTTCCATCTATGAAAAAATGTATGTCTCTACCATATCGAGAAGAATACTCATAAATACGCCTTCCCTAATTTTTACCATATTGACACCGGAGCGCCACCATCGCAGTGGACAAGGCGATGGCGATACCTTTCGGCTCACAATTTAATTCACAGCAGGCAATAATTTGATTCAAAAAATTCTCAAACGCGATGTCTCGATTCACAATCATTGCTATCGTCTCGATCATTTCTTTGCCTTTCTAACGTCAAATAAAACGATTATTAGACTCAACCCATTCACCATGACAATCTACTCCTAATATTATTTTGTCTCTCATTGATGATGTTGAATGTACCTAAATAAATAATTATTAAAAGTGTAGTCTGAGAAAATTGTACAGAAATACAATAATTTCTGTATTTAGTTCAGCAACTACTTCATTAGTTGAAACATCAGAATATAACAAATACTGCAGTACATTCAGCAGTAATTGAAAACTGTTGCAGAAGTGGTAAACCAGTTGCTAAAAAAATATTTCAGCTATTATTCTATATCGTTCAAGAACTGTTGAATCTATTTCAACATCTGCTGTAACGTCGCTGAAAATAGCTTAGCAGTGGAGAACTCCAACAATGGCAGAAACAACAATAAAAATACAAAACTAAAATAAACAACATCATATTCACTTAAGAAGATCGCGGGAAAATGGAGGAGAAATGGGAGCAGCCATTGAAATCATTTCCCAAATTGGGAAATTAGGATATTTTATTTAGTGGATTGAAGTGTAAAGAAAAAAAAACTTGAGAACTTATGTCACGGCCCTCTGTCGCGACCCTCGGTTGGGCCGTGACAGAGAGAGGGTCGCGACAACTTATATGATAAACTCTTAATTATAAACTTGTCATCTACACCTAATTCTTAAAACTTGAGTAATTTTTTTTTAGTCTTGAAATTTTTTTGTCACCCTTAATTCAATCACCCTAGTTTGTATCATACTATTTAAGGTTTAGCCATTTTCTAAAATCTTGTGTAAAAAGTTGTTGTCATCTAACTTCATATATGTGATCTGAATGCCATAGCCACACTGGCACTATGTACAATAATTTTGTATGTTTTAGCCAAGGCCATCTCAATCATAAGCCTACTAAAATAACCGCTTAGAGCCCCAAATATTTTAGGGTCTCCATTTTTTTAAAAAAAAATTATATATCATTTATTGATAAATTTTTTTAAAAAAAGAATTGAGTAAAAAATATAATAGTAACCATTTACTTTATTTAATGTGAGGGTTGTAATATTTAAGAATGGAACAGCGTTACTTAATTATTATATATTATTTTATGTGAATACTTATTTTGTTGATTTATTTATATCTTCAGATTATCATGAACCCAAATTGTTTTCATTCCTCTATTTATTTTTACTCACTCAATATTGACTATCTAATATCAATCAAGTTGTGTAACTTTTTGCAATATGCAAAATATATTGTTGTTTGTTTATTAAAAAAATCAAATTTATTATTTGGAGTATTCTTTAAATTTCAAGCACTACAACTAATTAATATTATTTTATTATCATTAAATCAATTTATCAAATTCAACACAACTATTTCAATATCATTATATAATATTCTTTAAAATTTTAAGTCAAGTTTAATTATTTCAACTTTACGTTATATATATATTTTTTAAAAGAACTCATTGTTTGCATTTTACTTCATGTCTGCGTGTTTTCTTCCTTGTCAAGATCTCATTTGTTGAATTACATTGAGTCTAGTTATTCAATTTATATATGACAACTTAAAAAATAATAATAAAATTTTTCTATGAAATTTGGCTCTAGTCCTCCAAACTTATTGAGACGGCTCTGGTTTTAGCTAAGGATATTTTTATTAAAATTTTATTTTTGCATTCGGGACCTGAGAAGGAGGATTCATATTTGAAATTCTAAATGACATGATTCTTTTTTTTAGAAGCTAAAGTAGAATTACCGAAAAATCTATGTTGACACCCAATTTTTACCCTCCACGATGTCAAATTAATTATCGGAGCTTTATTCTTATTTTAATTATTTTATTTAAAAAAAATTTAATACGGGCGCGTGTGCTATACGCGCCCCCTTTTATTCCCCTTATCCGTCTTCTTCTCCCTTATTTTTTCCCTTTCCTTTCCCCTCTCAAAATCCTAGCCGCCCCCACTCCCTTCCCTTTCTTCTTCTCCATTTCCCCAAGCACCCCGCCACACCGCCCAACTTTTTCCCTTCTCCCACGCCTTCACCATTTTTCTAAAATCCTCTCCCTTTCCCCGCACCTTCCCCCTCTTCCCAAGTCAGTTTTCTCTATCCCCAAAATCTTTTTCATTTCCGAATTCCTTCCCCCTTTCCCCATGCAACGGAAAAAATCCAAAAATCCCCGTATTTAGTTAATTTTTGAATTTTCTTCTTGGAGGAAAAAAAAGGAGGAACAGATAAAAATGAAATAAGAATAGCGAGGAATAGCCGTCGATAGCCAGGGATAATCCGAGAAATCTAGCAAAAACTTGACCAACCCAAGAAGCCGTTCATCATCCTCGAAAACTCCCTAAAAATCGTCGAGAAAACTTATCAATCGAAGAAATCAATTCGAAAGCTCCAACTAATTGCTACTGTTCTAATCTTTGATGGATAAGCTTCGTTGAGCTCGTCGTCGTCCCAGTTCCTGCTCCAAAAAAGGTAATACTTTATCCTATCCCTCATGTCGAATTTCAGAGATTGTGGTTGAATGTGACTAATGAAGATGTCTCAAATTGTTTTGTTTGGATAGTTAAACTCTAATTGAAAAGTGTTTGATTTGAGCCTGTTGATATTATGATGTTGATGCGTCAATTGAGATAATTCGAGAATCAGGCTAATCGTTCCGTTCTGTCCATGAATGTGTTCATATGTTATTATTACGATTATTAGCTGGTTTTCGTAGTTCCCTTTGTTGTTGGTTCAAAATACGATTTCGCTAAAATGAATATGAAAGTTTTAATTTTATCTCCCTTAAAATGATTCGAATAAAGAGTGGAATGGTGTCTTGTTAAAAAAATGTTGTTGTTCTGTCGAATGAGTTTATCATTACCGCTATCTGAAGTGCAGTCTTAAGCTTCTAAGAGGATGCTATAACAACATTAATTCAATTGCTATGATAATATCCCGTTTTGATTTCAAGTTGGTCTCTGCACCCCAGTCATCTTTCTTCTGCTGTCCTATTTCTCAATTGTTTCAGGCTGAATTCATTTTGCGTCTCTGTTCAATCTGGTCGATGAATATCTTGGGCTGTTGTTTGTCAATCTCATCTTAGTTTTATTTTGAGTTGTATTTTACTTCCAATGGTTATCTATTGATACGATGTAAAGATAAGTTTTTGGTTAATCTCTTTATTAATTTCGAACTCTGTCTAACATGTCTTAAGTAGATGCAAACCTGTCTTTAAATCCATACGTATATACTGTAGAATTAGCCTCTGTTTAGCTGTAAACGAATCCACACATTAGTTGTTCATTCATTTATCTATGCCAAAGAGTTCACAGATTTTGAAATCTTCCCAGCCTCTTGTCTTTCTCCCTTTCCGTTTTCCAGTCCTCATTTTTTTTTTAAAAAAATGGTCATTAAGTATGCTCTTTCTTGCTGGAGAGTTTGTGTCTGAGAGAACCCTTTATGACTAGTCATGTATTTATCTCTCAGTTTAAAGAGTAATTTGTCTTGAATTCTTTACTTGGAATTTTAGCACCTGAATATGTATTAGTAGTAGTTCACCCTGAGGTTTGCACAAGACATGTTGTTTTCGTCTATTTCGCAACCATACCTTATATGATCTAGTGAAAATTGATTAGGCTGGTTATAATTGCTACATGGTTACTTAAATAAGAGATTAAGACACTGTCATATATTCGGATTATAAGTTACTTATATGTTTGTGTGTATTAGTGAGAATTTGTTGCAATTTTGTTTGTTATAAGCTGCAGGTGTGTACACTGCATGGTTGCTGCAAATATCTGTTGCAAATGTTTACTGCAAGATAGTTATGTGCTTGTATTAATGATGTCTCAAGAGTGATATGTTTGTGTTTGCTGTAAGGTGCACTATTGCAAATTACAGACGTTGTTAATGACATGTTTGCTGCAGGTTAATG
>JAABOM020000075.1:3968567-3995621 GCA_011800125.2 Solanum clarkiae | reverse complement strand
AAAATGGCATAACATGCTCGATAGGGCATGAGTTCTAGTATCATAAGTGTTTCCTCATAGGAACGTCCGCGAATTTGTAGGAGCCAGCTGTAACATCTTGTGATATTACTAAAATTCCCCTAAGCTTTATCGTGCGCACAACGTATCTTTTCAAGCTCTGATGGAAAATCTAAGTCCGTATTTGCGATCAGTGCGAAAAACTGAGTCGAAAAATTGTCTCAACTCGGCCTTATCGCGCAAAAATGCGAATTATAATTTTTAAAAAGGGCTTAAAACAATGAGATTTTCGCGCCCCTTCCGCGACATGGAGTGGACGCGGAATCACAATTGGTCTTTTTTCGAGAATTTTCAAAAAACTGAGAAAACGCAAAAAAGTGAAATGCGCGTCGCGCACTAGTGTACAAGATGCAAAATTTTTCTGTTTTAATTCGGGAAGGGTAATTTCATCTTTCCTAATATATTTTTACATTGCCAGGTTAGTTCTAAAACGTAAATTCGTACAAAAGGGTTTAGACCCATTACTTTTTAAAGGTTTTTATGCTAAGTCTAAGAGAGAAGAAGGAGAAACAAGTGAATATTTCCAGAGAAGATTCGATTCTTGAAGAAATCTTCATTTCCAGGTATGTAAAGATTACCTAAAAACATGGGATTTTTCTTCCATGTGCCCAAGATAGAGTTAGAATGTATAATTGATCCTTAAAAAGTCTTAAATTGTGATTTTTGAAAGTTTCTTGATTTTTAGCATGTAATTCTTGAATATTATCTTGAGTTCTTGATTTTATGCTTAAACTATACTTTACATCCTAAATTGATGATCATCACGTACAGTGTTTACTGTATATTTTCATTACTATGTGATAATGATTTACCCCTTGCAAATTCTCTATGTAAACACTTGAATAATGAACTTAGGGGGATATCTAGAGTCTTGATTGTCTGAATGTAATGTTTGATTGAGTCTGAGTCCTGAGGTGATGAGTGTTGATGACGGTGTATACTGATAGAGTCAGATGAATATACTCCCTTGAATTTGAAAAGATAGTCTTGCCTGTAATAGTTGAATGATGGGAATTCTTGATGAATTGATAGACTTATGAGCATGTCGAGTCCTGAGAGGAGTATTGAGCACCAAAAATGAGTAAGAGTGAGTCCCACTCGTACTCATTACCTACGTGGCCAGCGTAGTAGAGGATTGGACTATGAGAACGGATGTTTCTTTAGTCCCAAAAGAGGACTTACTACTATTATAAACCCTTGATGCACGCCCTTTTACCCCGGCAAGGTACTGGGAAGATGCCGCAATGACATCGTTTCGTTGTACTATCACCGGCTCATAGGTGATGGGTGTAGGTCCAAGAAAATCCCAGATAGGTTTCATGGTGATAGAACTCCAATGTGATATGATGATTTGATGTCTGATGGATAGTAAGGTGATAGATTCTTGTTCCTTACTATGAGATGAGTCTGAGTGATTGATGAGAGCATGTTATACTGTTTCCCCTTTCCTTAGCCCGTTTACATACAGTACATTCCATGTACTAACGTCCCTCTGGCGCTGCATCATTTTATGATGCAGATACGGTAGACCGAGGAATTCAGCAGCCCAATCGTTGAGGTTTAGAGCTTGATTTCAGACCGTGGTGAGTCCTCCTCAGTATCTGGAGGATGATAATTTATTTATTTTTATGCCAGTATTTCTTTGATTGTGGTACATATGGCCTATCATGGTGCCTTCTTAGATGTTAGTTATAAAGACTTCCTAGACATAGACAGTTGATGGATAGTGTCTGGATGGTTTAATTCCCATTTCCTTTCTTTGAGATATTTATTATATTATCTTTTGTTAGTTGACTACTGTATTGAATCTTCCGTTAATGAGTTGATTGAACTATGGCAAAGAGGCTGAGTGTTTCGCTTGGGCGCTAGCAATAGTCTCCGAATGCCAGCCACGCCAAGGGTACCCTCCCGAGGTGTGACACCAGGAATGGATTTGACACCAGCAATGAGTTTTGAGTGTCGGCCAAGCCTAAGATATCCTCTTGGAGCATAGTAGGTTCACCCTCTAAGCATGAGGACTCACCAACAATCCTCGAGCAATAGCTAGAAACTAGCTATGTGAAAGTGATAAAGCATAGGAAAAGTTTAAAACATCACAGTGCTGAGTAAATAGGAAAAAGTCCATAATGCCCCTACTTAAAAATTGAAATCAAATGAAAATATTTATCCAAGTCCACAGCGTGGAAAGGGTTTACCATAGTACATTTTTAGCGATTCTAGTTCCAACCTAATTTGATCAGGGAAAGAATTTGAACTATCCCAGAGCAAGTCCGTGACGCTGCCCTGTCACAACTCTTCTGGATAAAGAAATTCTTGAAAAAAAATTCTTTCAAAATACTTGACCAAAAATTCCATCCAAGTCATTTTTTTAATGTTTTGCCTTTTTATACCATATTTCAACCTTCAAATTTGTGCGATTTTATAGGTGGTTACTCCCTTTGTTACAAATATCTTAACTCTTATTTCTTCTAGTATATCCACATATCCATTTTAGCATTCTCATTTACTCAACTTGCATTTTCTGAACATAAAAGTTCTTGACTAGTGAACATTTTACCACATACTATAAAGATGGTCTAACCTCCACTCTATAGAACTCATATTTAAGTTTAAGTAGCACCTTTTTATCAACTCACGACTTCAGAGGCAAGTCTCCACCTTATCCATGTTGCACAACGTGATTTGTGACAATATCGTCGATGTCCCCACTTTCTTGAATTACAAACTCAAGACACATGAAACTTTCTCTTGTGGAGATAGTCTATATGTCAAGCCTTACTTCCACATCTACCTCATGTATCACATCACTGAATTTGCTCTCAAACTATTCTATTTTTAATCATACTCAACCTAAACTCTTTAGACTCTGAAGGTTATCTCCACACCTTCAACCTACCATTAACTCTGTTGCATGTCTTATCAATCAGTTTTAAGTCATACATAAATGACATACACCATGAAATATCATTGTAGGAGTGTGCAATGATCAGTTTTCGATTCGATTTTATGTGCTATCTATTCAATTTATCAATTTTTTATTTATGCATATGCTAAATCAATAATCAAATTAATAAGATATTTGTTATCGATTTTTCAATCATGAGCGGTTCAATTTTTTACTTACCCAATAAAAAATATTTATATGATCATTCGGACTGATGTTCATAAAATAAAAGAATAACAAGAATAAAAGTGCAACACAATTTCTATATTAATCACTTTCGTTACAGACAAAATTGTTCGAATTCTTTCTAAAGGCTCATGCAATAAATTGCGGAACAACATTGATTATCTATTTTTGTCACAATCAAGTCTAAAATTGGGAAAAAGAAGGTAATATTAGTTTGTGTCGAGAATAGACCAGCTATCCCAAAACAGAAGCAGATAAGCTAATTTGTGTTGTGTACGTCCAAAAACAATACTAAAATTTAGGAAACATTGGTTGGTATAATATCTAAGTCACTATTATATATCATTAAGAGTATAATAGTAATTTTAATACTCTATTGGATCATCGATTTAATCATTAATCAAAATTATAAATAACAAATTGAATTAATAACACAATTAAAAAAAATTTAAAATATTTAAAAATCATTAATTCAATAACTCAATACCAATAAATTAATAGTATTTTTAATTTTATCGATTAAGTTGAATTTTGCTCACCCTTACTTATCCTGAATATTCTGCATCAACTCATTCATCACTGAAGGCAAAAAAAGGGGGCTGTGAACTGATCTGTTTGTGCAACCTTATCTTTAACTGGGAAATACTCTAAGTTTCTTCTCATCATTCTAATCTAAATCTTGACTCCATTACATTTCTCCTTTAATGCTGAGTATTGTATTCTTGAATTGAAAATGATAGCTTGTTCTAATATGACACAAGTTAATTTCTAACAAACTCGTTCAGAGAAAGTGGAGAAAATGGTATCATAGATTACATTCGTCGATTTTTGGGAATCAATTATTAATTAATGCTAAATTTTAGAAATATTAACACATAAAACATGTTGCCACCTATTTTCTATTTTAGTACGCTAGGCATAGGATATAATATTTGTAAGATTCTCCATATAATTATTTACTATGTTATAAAAATGAGCCAGTAAGATGATAGAATCTACCCTGATAAAGTTATGTCGTATAACTTTATTTCACCTAGAGGATATTTGGATGAGTTGCTTTTAAGCTGATTTTTAAACTCAGCTATTCAATCTAAGCTTAGCTGAAGAAGCACAATGGAAATAAAAGTATAAAACCTCAAGGATAAGATGATTCATTGGAAAACAGAATGGTGGAAGGACCAGAAAGTAAGAGGATAAAAGTACATGGTGAAACCACCATAAACTAATCATTAGATCTAGATATCATGAACCTATTTATTTTAATGGTTAAACTAAACACATGGTCATCATTTTCCTTTCTTCAGCACACCCCCACTGACCTTCTATCATTTGGATGGGTTGGTTAATCAATTACAAGAAATCCAACTAGTTCATGTCACCTTTTGGCATTTTGCACCCTCCACAACAAGCAAGGAATAAAGATCAATCATTATTCTTCACCATCATTTTTTAAAAAAAAATTCAAAATCTAAGTAACTAGAAGATTCACATTCTAGCTATAATTTCAACAAAGTAAAAAAAGACAGATACTTTAGTTGGGCAAAATGCAAGTGTTGTTCATTGAATGTTTTTTTTGGCTACGAAGCTACATATGAATGTCTACCATTACCATGGCCTATCAACAAGACAAAACAATACAATCTGGAAATTGGCGATAAGCATGATGGAAGTGACTCCCAATTATTGCTCAAGTGGATGATAATATGAAACAGGGGAATCTAACAGGACTCTACATACAAAAAAGAATTGGAGAATAGGTAGGTACCAACCAAACCAACTTGTGAAAAGAAGAAATTTCACACCCAAACAGTCCCTCAAAACTAATAAGCAAAGATAACTTTCTACTAAGACTTACTACTCCTTTCTCAGAGCAAATCCCAATTGAATCGAGGTTGAGCAGAGGAAGCATGGTTATTATTGCTTGGTGTCATCGTTGAGTAATGATCCAGCAATGGCCCTGGGGCGGGATCAAATGTTTCCCACTGTGTAGTTATCACAACAGAACCCGAGGCTGAATGCCTGGATGGCTCCTGATGCTTAGCATGTGTAGGCGACCTGCCATTCGGGCTTTGAACTGGTGACGAGGCTAGCTCGTTGGAATACCTGCGGTGGTGCTGGTGAGGAGACGGGGAGGATTCCTGTTTCGGAATGTGATCCCCATTGCTCGATGGTGCTGAATTTTTCATCTTCAACACATCTAGTGTTTCAACATATTTTTGCACTCTTTTCACCTGTGCAAAAAGTACCAAAATTAAGTCCATTCCTTCAGCAATGAATCGAAAAGCTAAAATTAATGTAATTACCTGCATTTTTCTCTGCAATTTAACATCACCTTCAGCTACAATTCCATCCAATTTAAGCAATTGATTCATCAACAACTCAATCAACTTAACCAAATCCTTCTCTACAACTTTTGCACCTTTGGAAATTATTGATTCGAACGCAGACACCTAAGCAAATCCAAACATAAACATGAACTTACTAATCCAACACGAACATCTCCTCTATCTCTAAGTCTAAGCCAATAACGTAAAGACTTTACTTATATACACCGACAGTCCAAAGAATTTAACACGTTACAACAGATAACCCATCAAATTTTCTAGATTACTAAAACATTATATAGAATTGTTACCTGTCCAGCAAGCCTGTCGACTTCAAAACTGATATCTGATATAGTTTTAGCAGCTTTCTCCATCTTAGCATTCTTTTTCATTTCAATATACCGTTTCTCTAGGCTAAGTGGGTCTTCAAGTAGAACCATTTTTGACTTATCCTTAACACCAGCAATATCAAGGAAAGCATTGTTGTCTCTTTCTTTGTCTTTGTACAACAACTTCTGATCTTGGTGGTGCAGCCCTGTCGGTCCCGTTAACATCTTCTTCAATTCACCTGCAATTCACAAATAATGTAAACAACCAAAAAACATGGAAAAAAAAGAAGATTTTTTTTCTTTGTTTTGTCTTACCAAAGGTTGCTTGAGAACTGATATTGATTTCATGGTAAATTGATCCATACTTGACCCGGACCCGAATCGGAGGTGGAGGAGGCCGGTTTTCCGAATCCGGGTTACGCTTCTGGACCAACATTCCACCGGGTCGAACTTCCCACTCGTTGTCGGCACCGGCGGCGGAAGTGTCGTTCATCATCGGAGGTATAGCAGTGTTTTTGGTCTTCATTCGCATCATTTTTGGTAAATTGAGAATGATAAAATAGAAAATTAATATGAAGAAAATGACGTGCGATTACTGCTGACGTTGAATTATTGAGGAATCAGATCAAACCATTGACTTCATTTCCCAGTACATATCCATTTATCTTTTTCCCTCAGCCAGTTAGAAACAGTTGTACTCTAGCGTTTTTGAAGTTGTAGCATTAACACGAGTGCAATAGGTAGCGCCACGCGTGAAGAGAGAAGGAAGAAATAGTAAGCAAAACGGTACACGCACAGCCCAACTTTCCAGCTATTATCACTAGTCGCTTCAAGGAAAGAAACCAAAAGAAATAGCAAAGTATAACCGGAGAATCAAGAAAACTTTGTCGGCGATAAATGCCGTAGACAAATTGGACTAGAAAAAAATTGCAGATCTCGTTAACGAATCAAAATGATAAGCGCTAAAATCTAGACAAATCCAAAATAAACCGATTTGCCCGATCGGACATGAATTTAAGTTTAAATTTTGAAAAAACTTGAACAAAATAATCAGACACAAAAAAAGAAAAAACTAACTTTCTTCCAATTGGTTGTTCCTTGTTTTCTTTTTTATGTGTGGAGAAGGCTGGAAGAAGATGGGGGACAGAGAGATGGAAAAAATATGATACTACAAAAATGTATAAATAAATGAATGGACAGCAAATAGAAGAAAAGAAGGTGAGAACTCTACTACACATTTACATTATATAATTTTGAAAAAAAAAAAGAATTGAATTTTTGGTGTTGTATTTAATTATTGGTAGGGCATCACTATATATGTATATTTCATTACAAATATATTGGAATAAAGGCAGGCAGACAGGGAAGCTGCCAAGACCCTTGTATTTTAAAGTCTATTGGAAAATTACCATGTTTGACATAAAAACAATCTAGAAAAACTAAACAAACATATTTAAGATTTTACCTAATTTCCGCCATATATATTAAAATACAACCAAAAAAAGAGAGAGAGAAAATTTGTTAAAAATGCAATATTTAAACAGTTGAATAATCCCTTTCACTAGCAAAGGTTTTAGAGGTTTAGTTCAGGCGTCGCCTTTGTCTCTCTTATACGATAGTGAATTACATTGCACGTTTCAAATTTTTCTTCTTTTATTTCATGTTTTTTTTTCTTTGCTTTACACTTGCATCTCCAAAAATAATATTTTATGTTTAAATTGAATTTATTAAATTGTAAATTAAAAAGAAGTCTCACACATACTATGACTAATATTAGTTGTATGTGACAAAGTAATAAAGTATTTTGGTAACTGCGGACAAGCTGAACTGTTTGGTCAACTTCATTGAACTAATTTGGCTAAATATTTATATACTTCCTATTTTCACTCCACAATAGAGAAATTTATCACTTGGGTATTAATTGATACTATTATCTTTTCTTTTACTTACTCTACAATTTGACTTGGTCTACAGTTTTATTCTTTTACTAAATTTTATAATAAATGCATTATTTAAAGAGCTTTAAACTTGACCATAAAAATCACAACATGGCATCCAGCTTTTTGACACAGTATATATTTTGTCAATTTGTCCTTGTGTAAGGTAGACTTTTTTTTTTCTCCACCCAGTATCCGAAGTCTGTGAAGTTTCAATTAAATTCGAATTGCGTATTGCAGGATTCATTTTGGGAGTAGCGCTTCCAACAGGGTTTTTTTACTCTCGTCATTTACTTTTTATTTATTATTATTTTATTTATTGAGGTTAAATTATATAAATTTTGATTAAGATCTTAATATATATTTTTTCATCATATTAATATGAGAAAGACTACAACTTATTACATTATTCGTATAGTTTTCAATCATCTAAATTTTAGATTTCAAATATTTAGCTAATTCAATTTAGCTTTGAACTTTAGATGTTGTTTATATTAGCTTACTTAAGTGCTTTTGAGTCAAAATGTTTTCAAGCGCTTTTGGAGTGTTTGGGTAAATCAACAAAGTGCTTATAAGCACTTATTTTTAAGTCAAAATGATCAAAATAAATCAAAAATCATAAGTTAGAAATCCTAACTAATGGCTTTTGGCTTATAAGTCAAAACAATAAGCTCATCCGAATGGGCTCTTAGTCAAGTTAACCTTAAAAAAATAAAGCAATGACAAGTAAAATTGAACAGGGGGAGTATTTAGAGAGTAAATGTCGAAAACATACTTAAATTATTTCTTTTTAGATTCATATCTATTATAAATTATTTAAAGTGTGAGTTTTATATCTGAATTATTATTCATTAATTTAAAATAATATACTATAGTATTGTGTATAAAATACGCTCTTTGTTTTATTTTCAAAAACTTCTCACATGATATTCACATGAATAAAATATTTCATCTCAATAAAATTTAATAAACTATAAATATTAGTAAAAGTAATGTTGCGCCGAAAAATGACCGACTTTTTTAAAATAATTTGAAAATATTTGTTCAAAAATCGAGAATCAATTTAAACTCAATTGATTTGAATAAAATTAATCCTCGAGATTCGAAAAAGACTTGGAGTCGCCACCTAATTTTAAGGATAATTAGGAAACCAAAAATAAAATTTTTTAAAAGACCTAACAGAAAAATCTTTTAAAAATCCAGAGATTGGGTTCGGGTTCACATTTCCACTTCGAGAAGGTTTTAAGCACTCGAAATGGCCGTTAAATACGGTTATCCAGCAATTATGAAAATTTGACTAACTCTTTGAAAAAAGTTTGACTCATTTTAAAGATTCTTGACTCAAGACTAAAAAAAAAATTAAAAATAAACATTTGACTAAACTTTGAAAATTTAATTTAACGTAACAAAATCACATTTTTATTCTCTTTATTACCTTAACAAGAAAAAAGGATTAAACTTAATTAATTGTGTTCAAAATTGAATTAATATGACAAAATTGTTTCTTTTATTCCTTTCTTTTATTCTTTTTATTATTGTTATTATTTAATCTTTGCAAATATTTTTTCGAGACAAAAATAAAATTAAATGAAAAGCAACACAAATGACTTGACTTATCGGGGAATTTAATTAAATTGAAACCAATAGAATAAAGTGTTAGTAATACAAACACATAAAAATAAAATAAAAGAAAAAGAGTTTAATGCTTCTATCCTGTTTTGACTTCTATCACGGCTTTGTTTAACAACTTCTTTATCCTGGAATTTGGGTCGACTCAGGTAAAGGATGCTTTGGGCCTCCATGGCCCAAGAAATGCAGGATGGGGAGCCCGGAACGTTCATGCAAAGAAATGAAAATAAAGATTAGTAAAATATTCAAGGAAACCTCATATCGTAAGTAAAAATAGACAGCTTAAAGCATATATGAAAATTTGTGAATTTAGGAACAACCATCGAATCAAGATGTCTTCGAGTATCAATAAAGAGACAATACATAAGCTGATCTTGAAAGGCCAGTCAATTTAATTAATAGGAAAAATGATCACAAGAACATGTTATTAATGTAAACCAAACAGTAACATACGGCAAGCTGACTGCAGCAAAGCATACCATTAAAAGATATTACTCCTAAGTCATCATAAGACGAACATGTATCTAGATTCGCAACAAGTATTTGCAGGCAAAAATATGCAGAACACATATCTGATTCTATAGGAATGTGACTTAAGTCCAGATAACGATTTAAAGGGAAATCAGACATAACAAGACTGTATTTTTGGAGGAAATAGAATCACTTCAACGTTAATTTGGTCTAGACAGTTTACTGTGGACAAAAGAATTCCTTTATCTTGGAACCAGATTCAAGTAACATGGATGAGTGAACTGACAGCCGAGAGTAACAAACATTAAACTTATATCGGAAACTCAAAACTCGGAACAATAGATCAAATTAACAACATGAACCAAGCCTTTGAGACTAACCTGGATGTTGAACCCAGAACAGATCCGAGATTAATAACAACAAACATAGAATTAACAAACCAATACCATAGCAGTTGCAGTTATGACGACACAAACCAAAGAATTTAATGTACGTTAGTTTTATCTCACACAGAACCAGAGGGGAACAACTTTCGACAGCCTTATTAAGCTATTTTCGTAAGCAAAACAAGTATAATGGACACTCTTTAGGATCAAACAAGCAGAAAGCTAGAGAAAGATAAGGTCGAGCATACATGTTTGGGCTGGAAATGGGAAAACTGCAACCTGAAAGTTTGAATTTTGGCAAAGGAGGGGCACCGCCATATAACGAATGGTAGACAAGAACTCAAACAGACACGTAACAACCAACATTTAGTTAACTAAACCAAACGGCATCCCAAAAACAAACTGGGCAACAATCAGGGACATATTCATCTTACCCAAACAAGAAAACACGATGTTCCTCCATCTTGAACAATCAATCAACAAGAACAACCATTCAACACAATGTATTTCCAGTCAAAACAGGATGCAAACAACGGATTCGATCATGTTTATTCCCTTTGACAGAGTTTCAATAAAAATGAGACTTATACTAATAATTCTTTGAGCCATTTTAAATCTTTAAACCGCAATCCTATCAGATTGCATTAGTGTTCCAATTTGACAGTGAGTTTAAGTGAACCAGTGAGTGAACTAGAGGCAACACGTTTTGAACAAAGACCATAAACAACAACTTCGAGCAACACAACACCATGTGCACATTTCAACAGGATGTCACAACGATCAATACCAACATGACATCGATTCCTCACAGTACGGCATCTTCCAAATAACAGACTCAAAGCGAGCACAAAAACTAGTTTATTCCCAGATTTTTACCATGTGCAACACTTATATGAAAATGAGATAAGTAAAACAAAAGCGTTACCTTTTTCGGGGCAGCGATACTGGAGACGACGGGCTTGCGAAGCTTGTTTCCAGTTCCTTACACCAAAAACCAACCCTCTGATTTGGGTTTTTTTGAACTTTTAAAAAAAAATTCAATGATGGCCACTAAAATCTTTAGAGTTCGAACTCCCCCCCCCCCTTAAAATGAAGAAAAAGAGGCCAATAAATAGGGACTGTTCGGATTTGAATTGCGAGTTTTTTGGGGATCGATTTTGAATTTTGTGACTCTTTGTTGAAAAATCTTCAACAAACTAAGATTTTACCGTGATTTAGGGGATTTGGAGACGTTGGAGGATTTTTCAACGCCTTTAACGCATTTGTTGTTGCGGCGCCGGTTTAAAAATGGGTTTTCGGGGTTGTGAAAATAAATAAATAAATAAATAAAGAAAAAAGGGAGAAGAAGAAGGAGTGGGTGATGAAGATGAAGGAGGGGAGAGAGGCGGTGGTGAGGCGACGAGAATGGAGAGGAGCATGGTAGGCGGCGGCGGGTGCTTTAGGGATTTAGGGTTGGGGAAAGTTGAAATGAAGGGGAAAGAGGTTGGGGAAGAAGGAATAAAAAGGGGCGCGTGACTATACGCGCCCGCATAAATGTTTAATTTTTTTTTTTTTTTTAAAATTATTTAAAAAAAATCGTTAAAAAAAAATAATAATAAAAAATAAAAAATAAAAAAAAATAAAGCTCCGATAATTAATTTGACACCGTAGAGGGTAAAAATTGGGTGTCAACAAGTAAACATTAGTATCCCTCTAAAAAATTAGTTTTTCAATAAAATAAATCTAAAATAATTTTCCTATCCCAATTCACTACCTCCTCTAACTCTTTTTTTTTTCAAAAAAATTATTTCACAAATGTTTTATTGTAAATTTCACATTAACCCCGCTCCCCTCCAAAACAACCCACTCTTTGTTAAAAAAGAAATTGGATATTATTAAAAGATAAATTTTATCCCCCTCCGTCTAATTCTATATATGTGTGTGTATTAAAAATAAGATGAGAAAAAAATAGCGAAGGATTAAGGGGGATGGGATAAGATTTTTTGTAAGCAACAATAAAAATAATATCTAAAAAGAAAAAATGAAAGCAAAGAATTAGATGAAATAAAAATAACATCTAAAAATAAAGATTGGAAGGGTTTTGGGGTTTAGGGGAGGGGGGATGAAGCCAAAAAGGAGTCATAATATTTTCAGAAAGAAATTTTTTAAAAAAATAAAAGAAGCTTGGCGAGGGGGTGGGATGGGGAGAGTTTATCGTCAGAAAAGGTGGTATAGTTGGGCAAAAAAAAAATTTAATTTAATTTTTATAAAAAAATAATTTATTTAATTTTTATAATGCTATTTATTTATTTTACTTTTTCAAAAATAAAATATTTAATCTACATAGAGTGTCATGTGATAATCTTTTATAAATAAAAAAGTGAGTATAGTCTACGTAGCATTAATTAATAGATTGTAATAAACAGAAATTTTAAGTTAAAGTTTTAAATATAAAAATAATATTTCAATAGTTTAAATATAAAATTTATTATTATTTAACTATATTTTGGACAGTTCACTTTTATTTAAATTTTAAGATATTTTATGTACATCAAACAAAAGAAAAATTTACCGAAAAATAAGAAGTAAAATTGGGTAATGTTTTTGTCTTTTAGTCAGTTAAATTTCTAATTCATGTATTTAGCAGCCTTCATGTCTAGTCTCCAAGAAAAGTAGTCTACCAGGGAACCAATTGTCATTCAGACTGAAACGATAATAGTACTGTCAGGTTAACTTTTTATATATTGTGAACTGATTTTTTACATTATTAGATTACTTAAAATTGCTTTTTTTTTTAAAAAAGAAGATAACTAAAAAATGACAAGCAATGGTTTTACAATAGGCGAAACTAAAGATATAAATTTCAATTTAAGAGAGTTATACGTTAAATCATATTGATATCGTAAATTCTTTTAATTTTATCGGTACATGCAAGTTAAATTGAAGATTGAAAAAAAAGGGATAACACAAAGTATTCTTTCATTTAAAATGTTTATATTTTTTAATTTTAAATATATAAAAATAACCATTTAAACTTATATATAGTTGAATAAATAGATTCGTACATTTTATACAGAATTTTATGTAATGCTCTATTAAATTTTATATAAATTTAAGTATTTTATTATGGATATCCAAAGTTAAAATATATAGATATTAAAGTCAAATTAAGGACAATGATTATTTATTGTTAAAAAAAAACTATAATACTAATTTAAATGCTACGTCACAGTGCTTGCGTTACAGGTGTCAGTTTTTTGGACCATCAAAGCACGACCCGCAGTCGCCTGTGACCGTGTCTTTAACCTTATCTCTCTTAGAAGCCATTCCAAATCTCCACCGACACTTTTTGGACGGCTAGATGAGCGCAGCTTTTGCTATGGTTTCCACGTGGCATATTTAGCACCGTGGATGTGATTCCCACGTGGTCCTCTATTGGTGACCATTTTTCTTTGTTATTACCGTGGTCCGATGGAGACGGTGCAACCCACTTGCTTATAAAAAAGTCAATGTGGAAGGGGCGGTCGTTAGTTGCTTTCTGTGGACTAATTAATTTATTATTATTATTATTATTATTGTTATTATTATTATTATTATGAAGTACTTTATTTTTAAAAAATAATTAATATTTCTTCCATCTCAATAAAATTGCTTATGTTACTAGTATATATGACTGTCAATACATGTCATTTCCCTCTACCTCTGACATCACAAGTACTACAAGGAAAACATTAAATTAGCTATTTGATGTGGATAATCTCCCACTAATACGTAGACAAATAAAATTAGCATGAAATTTTCCTTATTTAGTTATGCAATTTTGCTTGGTTAAATTGGTCAAGAAAATCACCGTTTTTAAAATAGTAACATACGCGGAAAGTAATAATTCCTTAAAAAATAAGCATTTTGATTTTTTTTTTTGAAAAAACAAAGTTACATATATAAGAATTCTTAATCACTAAATTAATCAGTAGCAACTTTATATTTGTAATTTGACATTTAAAAACTTGATCAAACACAAACTACTAAAAAAAATACAATAATAGTCGAGTCAAAGTACTGTTATTCTCTCAAAGCTCGTCTAATAAGAATTGCACTACTTCTCAAGAAATTTCAAATATTTGGGTCTGGATTTGTAAAACAAAAGAAATGTATTTAATTCATTATTTTGGTAGTTTGAAACGTATAGAAAAAGAGCAACTATAAAATATTGCTATCACTCTCTATAAATGGTAATAATGGTGTCAAACAAATTCAGACAAAAGAAGTAGCCTATGATTTTATCAGTAACTAATTAAAAGTATTGCTAAGGTTCCCTAGCTTCTTTTGTGGGCAAGAACATATATTATTTGGAGTTTGTCTATAATTAATTTAAAAAAGAGACAGGGTACCGACACTTTGAATATTTAATTGATTAAAGTGGTTATATTTATTTGGTAGTAAGTACGTAGCAGTGGTTTCGTCGAAATTCAGTGGGATTAAAGTTTCAATTTTAATTTACCCAACTTTTGTGATGTTGATATTTTACCGTCTTACATCTACAAGTGACAACTTGCCAATACTCGTTTCCTTTTATGTTTGTTTATATATGTTGGATGTAAATGCATTTTTACTTCCTCCTAGCAGTGCTTGATATTACTACATACTTTGCCAACTTTTTTTTACCCCATGATTGTGATGTATTATTTCATAATGTATTATATTGTGTCATAATATATTGTATTGTATTGTATTATTTCAATGTTTGGAAAGCACTATTACTACATACTTTGCCAACAAATTTTTACCCCATCCGGTCTCGTTTGACGATATCCATATTTTTACCCTTTCCTTTTAGATTAGAGTTATTTTCCGAAAAAATTTATGTAGGTGCAAAATTAAGTTAGATTTATAAAAACAAAATAAAAAATAAGTGAATTAGGTTCAATCAAGTCTTCTTTTTTATTTTGGCTAGATCAGAGTTAAGAAAAAAGGAGCAAAAGATTAACCAAAAATAAAAAGATTAATAATGCAAGAAAGGTGAGATGATCTCTACTCCCATGCAAGAGCTTACTTAGGACAAACTCCTTTGGCAATAAAATAAAAGGGTTAGTCTATACCTTAGAAGAAAAAGAGCTATTTTGAACGGCACTCAAGTGTTAGCATGTGCATGCCAAACATTATTTGGCTTTGGCTTTGAATTTGTGTAAGATATAGTGATCGTTGCAAAGTATCCTTTTAATGTAATGATCTATTTCATCGTTATTACAAATATCGGTATTAAAGGTACAAAAATCTCATTTTTCATAAGTTTAGGATCAATTCCTTAACATACAAGTGTATTATTTATGAATGAAGGTTGTACAATTCCCTTATCACAAACTTAAGTTGAAAGTACCTTACCAATATATTTTCGAGCTCAAGTTTAAACTAAGACGAACTTCAAATGACTATATCTCTCGGCCTATAATGAGTTAGGTGGCTCATGACCTATTAGATTACAGGTCTACAAGTCTTCTTTCTGACGCCACCAACTTTGCGTCATTTGGAGTGCGGAGTAAAATTTTATATTAATTTTATTTAACACTGCATGCGCTGAGTCCTCCATGGTAGGATTAGGCTGCAATAGCAGGACAGTCATGGTGTGATACTTGCTATTAAATGTGTTTTCAGATCTAAAATATAAGTTTACTCTCAAAACTCGTCCAAGGTCAAGTTAGGACAAGAGAGAGGTGATTTTGATACTTTTTTATTGATTTTCTCCCCCCCAAGATCAGTCCTTTAATCAAACTAACACTTATTTGATTTTTTAATCCTTAAAAATGTTAGATTTATCATGGTGGAGGTAGAAAGTTAACCTCGATGGAATTTCTTGCGCAAAGAGAATTAATAGGTTGAAATGTCTTGAATTTGAGCTAGTGCTAAAAGATTATGTCCTTGGAACTGAAAATTAATCTACTAATTTCAAAATATAGAGTTTTTTAGTAGATCGGAGGTTAGAACTCATGGGTTTGAATCCAAAGGTATTTTTTGGAAGAGTAGTTTATTTATTACTCTTATAATTGTTACTATTAGATGATTGAGCCTTTGGAAACTGTAATGATGTCATGTCCCGAGAGGGTACCCTCTGAGTGGCCGGCACTTGAAGAACCATTGTTGATCTCTCAGGAGAACCACTTGGCCTCATCGTCACATCGTAGCTTGACAATGGAAGAATAACTCAACTAAACGGGCATCATATAAGAAAATATAACTCTATTGCATCATAGTTTATAGATGGACATAAGTTTAGATATAAAAGACTCATCAAATCCTCCACTCAAATTTTATAAAAACTCTACTCAACCAGTCTAGAATGGTGCCATGACAGGCCATGGACACCTCAACTCAAAGAAAGTAAAGATAGACTAAATCAGACTCATGAACAAGGGCTCCTCCGGAGAACAAGGAGGACTCACTAACTCTGAGAATATACCAAATCCGAGTCTCAATGGTGCGCGTGCTGAGATCCTATATCTGATGTATCTGCATCATAAAACTATGCAGGCCCAAAATGAACGTCAGTACATGGAATATACTGGTATATAAAATAGCTCAAAAAAATAAAGCTCGACTCACTCATCTCGACTCAACAACTCGTGCTCAAATCTGTTTATACAAGTTTAGAGTAAAACATGTTTTCAGTAAAATAGACTCGGTAGTTGTAAACTCAATTTCAAACTTCATGCTCAATTAAGGTTTTGCTTGGGAGTTTCTCTTAACCGACATCCTCATCCCACCGACATCCTCATCCCACCAGCTTTAATTAGGTGATGCACAAGAATTAGCATCATTGCCATACCCGCTCATAACTTGCCAAGGAAAAGGGCGATCAACTTTCTTTTGGATCCAGAATAAGTATCCACTTGCAGTACAAAAGTCGTCAGACAAGCTATAGCGACTATCCTATATTGGCAACGTAGTTCTTTGGGTTAAAGTAGAAGTATATTCGCTCCCCGCTTGATGCTTGATACTCCTCCCAACACTAAAATATGCTCAACTCATCAATCAACTCATCATCATCTCATCAATCAACTCATCAATCAACTCGCCTCAATTATTTAACAATTCAATCAATCAATGCAAGAAATCAAACTTGACTCACTCAATACAGTCATTTGAGCTCATCAATTTACTCATCATGTAATGCAAGTACGATATTATGTGTAGTATGTAAGTGATATCAATGCAACATACATCTCATGCTCAATCATACTCAAATTACTCAGTTCATGTATTCAACCTCAATCCATTGTTATGCATAGAATTCCACAAATCATGCAATGTAAGATTCATATAGCCAAGTATCAACTATATGTGTGAATCTCATGCCTCTAGTCATGTAATATAGTTCACACCAATACTTATGCAATGTAGAAATTTTCTCATGTAATAAAATACGGCCTTATAACGAATACAAGGATAAATTAACAAAATAGGAGAAATTTCTCAAATATCTCAACTTTTCTCAAATCTTAACTCAAGATAATGGAGAGGGTGTGTGAAGAAAGGAATCCACACTTTGGTAAACCTTACATACCTGGAAATCAAAGAATAATCGATCCTCACCCAACTCTTTCTCTTGGATTGCAAAAACCCTAGCTTTTTTCTTCTCTCCTCTTTGTTCTCAAGAAAACCCAAGTGTGGAATGAGGAATGAATGGCCTTAGGGTTCATCTCAAGGCTTTATACAAGCCTAAAATCGTTAAGGGTTTAATGGAAAAGGGATTGGAATGGACAAAAATATCTCTTATTAACTCAGTCGGAAGGGTTTATGAAACCCCGACTGCGACTCGTAGTCCTCACTATGACTCATAACTGCTCCTCGTAGAAAGGAAGTCTACAAATCTTGAATCATTGAAAGCCTTTACGAAACCACCTATTACGAGTCGTAGTCCACATTACGAGTTGTGAATGACCCCTCGTAGCTCAAGGGCCCTGAAACATGAAACACTGCAACCAACCATGAAACCATCCACTACGAGTCGTAACTGCTTCTTGTAGGTAAGATGACCTTGCAGTCTGAAAGATTGTAACTCCATATGAGAGCTCCTCTATGAGTCGTACAACCCGGTACGAGTCTTAGGTACTCTCGTAGACCCTCTGCTGCAGCTTTTTCTCAGATTTCTCATTATCACCTCAACATCATCTGCACATTCCCTCCCAATCAGATACAAAAATTAGGGGATATTACATTATCTTTCCCTTGGGATCATTCATCCTCGAATGAAGAGAAAGATAGGAATTAAGGATAAGGCACGAATCTCCCTATAGACTCTAATAATCAGCCAACTCTTGTCTCACTCGTACAATCAACAAATCAAGAAATTCAGAAAGTGAAGCAATCAAATAGTCATCAAACCATATTAATCCTCACTCGGACTCTAAAACTCTATCGTCTATCATATGAAGAATGAAAGGAAATTCAAGGAATGGAAATTCAAGTATTTAGAGGGGAAATACTTACCATCAACTCTTATCATCAGCAAGCAAGAATAGATGGGGATATCTGGCCTTCATGTCCTCCTCCACCTCCCAAGTAGCTTCTTCTACTAATTGGTTCCTCCACAATACCTTGACAGATGCAATCTCTTTATCCCTTAACTTGCGAACTTGACAATCAAGGATCTGGACAGGGATCTCTTTATAACTCAAGCTGTCTCCCACTCCAATACTCTCAATAGGCAAAATCAACTATGGATCTCCCAAACACTTCTTGAGCATGGAAATATGGGAGACTGGGTGGATGACCTCTAACTCTTATGGGAGTTCTAACTCATACGCCACATTACCCACCCTCTCTTTAATTTGATAAGGGCCAATGCACCTCGGAATCAACTTCCCTTTCTTTCTGAATCTCATCACACCTTTCATAGGTGACACTTTCAAATGCACCTAATAGTTGACCTCAAACTCTAAGTTTTTCCTTCTAACATCGATGTATGATTTCTGTCTACTCTGTGCAGTCCTCATCCTCTCTCGAATGATTTTCACCTTTTCCACAGCTTGGTGAACCAAGTCTAGACCAATCAACTCTGCTTCACTTACCTCAAACCATCCAACTGGCGACCTACACCTCCTCCTATATAGTGCCTCATATAGGGCCACCTGAATACTCGAATGAAAACTGTTGTTGTACGCAAACTCTATCAATAGAAAGTGGTCATCCTAATTACCTCTGAAGTAAATGGCACAGGCTCTCAACATATTCTCCAACGGCTGAATAACGTGCTCTGCCTAGCTATCTGTCTGAGGATAGAAAGTTGTGCTAAGGAGTACCTTCATACCCAAAACTCTCTAAAAAGATCTCCAAAACTGGGCAGTGAACTGAGATCTTTTGTCTGAGATGATAGATAAAGGGACTTCATGCAATCTCATAATCTCTTTTATGTATAATCGGACATTATCCTTCATAGTGTCAGTTGTCTTAACTGCCAGGAAGTGAGCAGACTTAGTCATCCTGTCAACTATAACCCAAATCGAATCATGTCGTCTGCGAGACCTCGGTAAACCTGAGATGAAGTCCATGTTGATCATTTCTGATTTTCACTCTGGAATCTCAAAGTTCTGAGCTACTCCACATGGTCTTTGGTGTTCAACCTTAACTTGTTGGCAATTCGGGCATTTGAAAACAAACTCCGCAATGTCCCTCTTTATTCCACTCCATCAGTAAACTTCTTTTAAGTCGTGGTACATCTTGGTAGATCCTAGGTGGATGGAATATTTTGAACTATGGACCTCTTCCATAATCCTCTCTCAAACACCATCAATATGTGGAACACACAATCTTTCTTGATACCTCATTACTCCATCTCCCCTTTTGGCGAAAGCCAACACTTTTTGCTTATGCACATCCTCTTTTACTGAGATAAGACTGGGTCTTGATCTTGTGTCTCTTTCAGCTCTACTACTATAGATAATGCCGATCCATTTTTTACATGAACTCCTACTTCGCCTGACTCATCTAGTTGAACTCCCAATCGGGCCAGTCTATATACCTCATTGGCTAACTCTCTCCTTTCCTTCTCCACATGGCCGGTGCTCCCCATGGATAACATGCGAAGAGCATCAGCAACCATATTAGTTTTACCTAAATGGTAGCAAATGCTCATGTCATAGTCCTTGAGCAACTCAAGCCATCTCCTCTGCCTCAAGTTGAGCTCTTTCTGGGTGAATACGTATTGCAGGCTCTTGTGGTCGGTGAATACATCAACATGTGCTCTATATAAATAGTGACACCATAACTTGAGAGAAAACACCACCACTGCCAATCCAAGTCATGGGTAGGATAATTCTTCTCATGCACCTTAAGTTGTCTAAAAGCTTGGACGACAACCTTTCCCTTTTACGTCAACACACATCCCAATCCTATTCTCGAAGCATCATAGTAGATTACAAACCCGTTTGTTCTATCAGGCAATGTCAACACTGGTGCGGTAGTTAACCTCATTTTCGAATCTTGGAAATATTTCTCACACTCCTCAGACCATTGAAACTTGACCTTCTTCTGGGTCAATTTGGTCAACGGTGCGGATATAGAAGAAAAAACCTCAACAAACCTCCGGTAATAGTTAGTCAATCCCAAAACACTCTTTATCTCTATTGGTAAGGTTGGTCTTGGCCAATTCTTAACTACCTCAATCTTTTAAGTATCCACTCGAAGTCTATCTCCAGAAATCACATCACCTAAGAAAGCCACAGATTTGAGCCAAAACTAACACTTAGGAAACTTTGCATACAACTAATTGTCTTGGAGTGTCTACAAAGCAATCCTGAGGTGGTTGGCATGCTCCTCTTCATTTCAGAAGTACACCAAAATATCATCAAGAAATACGATCAGGAACATATCAAGATACTATCTGAATACTCTATTCAATCAAATCCATAAAGGTTGCGGGTGCATTTGTCAATTTAAAAGACATTACTAAGAACTCAAAGTGACCATATCGGGTTCAGAAAGCTATCTTTGAGATATCGCATTCCCTCACCTTCAACTGATGATAGCCTGATCTGAGGTATAGCTTAGAGAAAACAGTAGCACCTCCTCGGAAGGGGATATTTATTCTTGATAGTCACTTTATTCAATTGATGGTAATCAATACATATCCACAAGGAACCATCCTTCTTTCGCACAAACAAGACCAGAGCACCCCATGGAGAGACACTCAATCTTATGAATCCTTTCCAACAAATCTCTCAATTGCTCCTTCAACTCAGTGGGGCCCATCCTATATAGAGAAATCGAGATAGGTTGGATGTCAGAAAAAACATCAATTCCGAAGTCAATCTCCCTATCAGGAGGGACTCCAGGTAGATCCTCAGGAAGCATATCAGGAAATTCACTCACAATCAACACAGATTCAAGAGAAGAAGGCTCAACATCATCAGACTTGTCTCGCATGAGGTGATAGATACATCCTTTAGAGATTACTTTTTGGGCCTTGAGGTAAGAAATAAACTTACCCTTCGATGCAATATAATGTCCTTTCCACTCAATAACAAGATCATTTGAAAATTGGAATTTAACAGTCCGAGTTCGACAATCAACAGAGGTATAACAGGCATAAAACCAATCATACTAAGGATCACGTCGAAATCAACCATCTCCAACTCAATCAAATTAATAAGGGTATCCCTATGATAGATTGACACCACACAATCTTTATAGATTCTCATAGCTCGAATGAACTCACCAATAGGAGTAGAAACAGAAAATGGCTCATGCAAACATTCGGAAAGAATCTCAAATCTACTCACCACATATGACATCATAAAAGAGCAAGTTGCACCTGGATCAAGTAAACCATATCAAGGAAAGGTAAAGACTCGAAGCATATCTGTCACAAGCTCTGGTGCAACCTCTTGGTCCTGTCGGTTCCCCATAAAATATAGATATTTGTCCTATCGCTTGCTCCCAATGCAACACCTCGCTGATTACCCCTCACTGGTGGTGCTGTGGTAGAAGTATGGGCCTTATTGCCCCACATCGGACAATCCCTCTGAAAGTGACCCGATTGGCCACACTTGTAGCAAGAATTTCCTCTATCTCTACACTCTCCCAAATACATCCTTCCACATTTCCCGTAAGGTGGCTTCCCTCTAGAGCAAGAGTCGCACTTGCTTGAGACAGTGCATCTTGCGACCTAAAGTTTGGACCGTGGAACCTCTGATAGCTCGGAATTGGTGCACTGGCTGAAGATGGTGCATAGCTAGAAGACCTCTTCTGGAAGTAAGACTTATCTTCCTTACTCTGCTTTCTCTGAATGGGCTAGGGCCCTGTTGATTTTACCTTCTTACTCAAATGCTTCTCTCTATCTTTCTTCTTATCCTTCTTAGTATGTTGGGCATAGACTATCATTTTAGAGATATACATGCCTAGAATCAATAGTGCCGCCTTGCACTCCCTCTTCACATGCTTACCCAATCTAGACATAAATTTTCTCATCTTTTCCCTCCTATCTGGAACCATCTCTGGTGCATATCAGATGAATTTTAGGCTATATTCTTTAACAGTCATCCCCTTTTGCTTTGTTTCAGATTCACAAACTCTTCAGCATTCGCCTCTCTAACTCCTGACGAAAGAAGTGATCGAGAAAGGCACCCTCAAACTCATTCCAAATAGCGAGCTCAACATCATCACCTCAACCTTCTTCCCACTGATTGTACCAAACATTAGCCACGTCTTTGAGTTGGTAAGCAGCAAGCTCAACTTCCCCAGTCTCAGTCGCATACATGGTTTTCAACACTTTCCATATCTCATCAATAAATTTTTTAGGGTCCTCTTCAAGCTTAGACCCGGTGAAGACAGGTGGATTCATCCTCAGAAAGTCTCTTAGCCTAGAAGCAGTTGTGGGCTCTTGGGAGCTAGAACTAGGGGTTTGTGAACCTTGATTCCCACTCTGGGCAGCTACCAACTGGGTGCGCATAGCAATGGCTCCTCTAAAGTCAGCCTCTAAAGTAGGAATAGGTGGAGCAGTAGGTGTCATAGGAACACCAGCCATCCTGGGTGGTCGACCTCGGCCCCTCGTGTCCACCTAAGCAGGCACCTCTGAAGTAGAGTTCTTAGCAATGCTAGCTGAAGCATTCCTCTAGGTCATTGTACGTCTAGGAGGCATAATCAGCAATCGCGTAACACCCGAATTAGAAAAGAGTTTTGTTGAGTTTTCACTCCATCACACGAACTCAATATACAAGAAAGGGTAACAGTTTCTAATGTCCCTTAGCCTCCTACTTATGAAGTGTGGTGCACAACACACTCTTAAACAAGACTCTACTAGAGACGACTTCATAGACTCTCTAGGACTCTCGAACTCTGTGCTCTGATACCAAGTTTGTCATGCCCCGAGCGAGTATCCTTGGCGTGGCCAGCACTCGAAGAACCATTGTTGATCCCTCAATAGAACCAATTAGCCTCATTGTTACATCTTACTTAACAGTGGAATAATAACTCAACTAAACGGGCATCATATAAGAAAATATAACTCTATTGCATCATAATTTATAGATGAACATAAGTTTAGATACAAAAGACTCATCAAATCCTCTACTCAAATGTCTATGAAGCCTCTACTCAACTAGTCTAGAATAGTGCCATGACAGGCCATAGACACCTCAACTCAAAGAAAATAAAGATATACTAAGTCAGGCTCATAAACAAGGGCTCCTCCAAAGAACAAGGAGGGCTCTCCAACTATGAGAATATACTGATCCGGGCCTAAACGGTGTGCGTGCTGAGATCTTCTATCTATTGTATCTACACCATAAAAGGCCCAAAATGGATATCAATACATGGAATATACTAGTATGTAAAATAGCTCAAGAAAAGTAAAGCTTGATTCACTCATATCGACTCAACAACTCGTGCTCAAATCTATTTATGCAAGCTTAAAATACTAGTGTGTAAAATAGCTCAAGAAAAGTAAAGCTCGACTTACTCATCTCAACTCAACAACTCGTGCTCAAATCTGTTTATTGCAAGCTTAAAATAAAACATATTCTTAAAAGTATAGTCAGTAAAATAGACTCGGTAGTTTTAAACTCAATTTAAAACTTCATGATCAATCAAGGTTTTTCTTGGGAGTTTGTCTTAACCAACATCCTCGTACCACCACCTTTAATTAGGTGATGCACAATGAATCAGCATCATGGCCACGCCCTTCCTTAACTTGCCACAGAAAAAGGCGATCAACTCTCTCTTAGATCTAGAATAAGTGTCCACATGTGGGACAAGAGTCGCTAGACTAGCTGTAGCGACTATCCTACGCTGCCAATGTAGTTGTGTGGGTTAAAGTAGAAATACACTCTCTCCCCGCTTGGTGCTCGATACTCCTCCCAATACTAAAATATACCCAACTCATCAATTAACTCTTCATCATCTCACCAATCTCAACTCATCAATCATCTCATCAATCAACTTACCTCAATTATTTAACAATTCAATCAATCAATGCTAGAAATCAAACTTAACTCACTCAATATGGTCATTTGGGCTCATCAATTCACTCATCATGTAATGCAAGTAAGATATCATATCTAGTAATGTAAGTGACATCAATGCTACATACATATCATGCTCAATCATAGTCAAATTACTCAGGTTATGTACTTAACCTCAACCTCAACCTCAATCCCATTGTTATCCATAAAATTTCACAAATCATGCAACGTAAGATTCATATAGCCAAGTATCAAATACTTGTGTGAATCTCATGCCTTTAGTCATGCAATATAGCTCACACCAATACTCATGCAATGTAGAAATTTTCTCATGTAATAAAACAGGGTATTATGATAAATACAAGGATAAAGTATCAAAATAGGAGGAATTTCTCAAAAATCTTAACTCTTCTCAAATCTTGACTCAAGATAATGGACAGGGCGTGTGAAGAAAGAAATTCACACTTTAGTAAGCCTAATATACCTGGAAATTATAGAATAATCGATCCTTGCCCAACTCTTTCTCTTGGATTCCAAAACCCTAGCTCTTTTCTTCTCTCCTCTTTGTTTTCAAGAAAACCCAAATGTGGAATGAGATCTGAATGTCCTTAGGGTTCATCTTAAGGCTTTATACAAGATTGAAATCGTGAAGGATTTAATGGAAAACATATCAGAATTGACAAAAATTCCCCATATTAACTCAGCTTGAAGGGTCTATAAAACCCCGACTATGACTCATAGTCCTCACTACGAGTCGTAACTGCTCCTCGTAGAAAGGAAGTCTCAAAATCCTAAATCCCTGGAAGCCTTTACGAAACCACCTGTTATGAGTCGTAGTCCGCATTACGAGTCATGAATGACCCCTCGTAGCTACAAGGGCCATGAAACATGAAACACTGTCCATCCACGAAATCATCCACTACGAGTCGTAGGCTCCTATATAGATCGTAACTACTTCTCGTAGGTAAGATTACCTTATAGTTTAAAACTAAGTAACTCTATATGAGAGCTCCTCTACGAGTCGTAAAGCCTAGTACAAGTCATAGGGGCTCTCGTAGACCCTCTACTACAGCTTTTTCTCAGATTTCTCATCATCACCTCAACATTATTTGCACATTCCCTTCCAATTAGATAAAAGAATTATAAGATATTACAAATGCCTTGAAGGTCATTTAGCTTTTTCAGCTAAATTACTATTTGCCCTTCCCGAAAGTTGCTTTGAGTCATCTTTGGATGAGTTGAAAAGTTAGATTTTGAAAACCATGTAAAAATTTGAAATTTGTTAAAGAAAGAGTTGTTAAAGGCTTAAAGTTTGAAATTTTGAATTTTGAGGTCATCTTGAGTTTTGAGTGTCGGAATGTAATTCTGTCGATTCCTTTAGCTTAGAAATAAGGAACTTGGTCCAAAGGAAAGTAATGGACGGGGCCTATCTCTACCTCTGCCCTGAGCTGGAGCCTTAACAGTAACCTTATGAGCTGGCTTCTCAGCTAAGCCCATCTGGTCCTGGCCATCTGCCAAAAGCATATACAATACTCAGCAACCCCAGAACAACCACACATGACAAGAATTGAAAGGACAAAAAGGGAATTTTATAAGTCTCTGTAGCCTCTTAAGGATAAGTAATGGACATCTCTACATCGATCCTTAAGACTCTACTTGATTGGACTTATACACATGTGAGGCTTATGAACTTGGGGATCTGATACCAAATTGTCACGATCCAAAAATTGGGTGTGATGACACTCACCTATCCCACCAAGGCAAGGTAGTTTGAACCTAAACAATTCAACATAATAATAAAATTTAAAGATAAAACAGTTTAAGATAGAGGATAAGCATTAGGAACCGAACTAAAAACCATCCCAGAATTGGTGTCGCATGTGTAAGTCTCTAAAAAATAGTCAAAGGAAATATAAGTCTCTATATCTAGTCCTCAAATAGAACATCTGTACGATAATGAATCCTCAAGGGTCTACCAAAAAGACAAGCAGCTACCTCTCAAGAAATCCTGAAGCTCGATCCTACCACTAGAAAGTCTAACAAGAGAGATCGGGCTCACAACCTACAAAATATAGCAAGGGTGAGCACCAAACAATAGACACTCAACAAGAGGATCTAAATACAAGCAAAGAAGAATGAATAAAATACTCCTTTCACACCAATAACATTGTCACGCCCCAAGTCCCGTCAGGGCGGACCGACACCCGTTACCGATAAGGCTCGGGAGAACCAACCTGTAACTATGCTCTTTCTATACCTATTATAAGGGATTTCCACCTTTCATATACTTTAAAATAGATAGACAGTGATAACAGGCCAAAAGAAAATGCATATGACTAGGCCGTTGGGGCCACGCTGT
>JAABOM020000075.1:3954718-3964857 GCA_011800125.2 Solanum clarkiae | reverse complement strand
TTGAGGTCACGCTGATGTCAGCACCTGCTTGTGTGATATACCAATAGGGTATACAAATACCAACAGGGCATCATAGATGATTAAGCTCAATCCTATATGATACCGATATGGTATAAATATACCGACAGGTGACAGAGTATATAACGAATATATTTTTTACTAATTTAGAGGTTAATAATTTTTTTATTTGTTTCTTTAAAACAAATTCTATATACCAATTGGGTATCAATATACCATCAGAGTATCACAAAGGACTAAGTTCATATTATATGATACCACTATGGTATATGTATACTGTCAGAATATATTTCATACTATTTATGCTGACGTCAACAAGCGAAATAAAAAGGGATAAGTGGGTAGAAATGTAAATAATTTGGGTAATGGATCTATTAAGGGTAAATAGTTTAGATTGAGTCTATTAAGGGTGAATAATTTCAAATTAGGTCTATTTTGTGTACTTTTTCCATTATTTTTTAGTCTTGATTTATGCGATATCGATAGATTTTTCTATATATTTTAGAAGATATTGTAAAATTAATTGAAACAGCTAAAGAAATATTATGAAGTCTTTGAAGCAGACATGTCAATAAACAACTGTCTTGAAAAGATTAAATTAAAAAACCCACAAATTATTTTATTGTTGACTTGCTGGAAGCTGCTCAAGCAAGCAGCTAATATAAATTATTTCTTAGTCTTGATATATGTGACATCAATAGATTTTTTATCTATATTTCAAAAATTATTGTAAAATTATAATTGAAGTAGCTAAAGAAGTATTATCAAGTAATTGAGGCAGACACGTCAATAACCAACTGCCTTAAAAAGATTAAATTAAAAAGCCCACAAAATTAACCCCATATAATAAAGGATAAGAAGCAAGCAACTAAAATAGGCAGGACAACGGGAAGCTGATCAAACAAGCAGCTACTAGCGGAAGCTGAGTTAATTTCTTATATATAAGTGTTAAAAGTAATACTTGATGACAAGATTTCATTTGTCTTGAGAAACAATTCTGGTTTTTTTGTCAGGGTTGTTTGGTTGCACCAACTCTTTCAATTGGATCCATACTTCTCCAGCAAGCAGCAATTTCGGCTTCTTTTCACTATAACAATGTTGAAATTGTCGAGTCTAGAGCTAATCCACTGGTAAGTACTACCTCTTGTGTGCCATTAATTTTATGTATATATGGTGGATTCGAATATATATCACGGTAACAGTGAACGACTAAAACTTGATTGAAGAAGATACTTTTCCATGGGACCAGAAAATAAATTCTGCACAACACATATAACTTAACTAATTATATTTGAGGGAATTCTATTAACTTCAACAGTAGAAGGGGCCCATGCCCAAGACCTAACACCATCTAATATGTTGGCAATGCCATAAAATCCTTCTTTTTCGAATAAAATAATGATGATGATAGTAAAGCTTAGTGCATGGGTCCATAACGTAGCTACAGCCTGTAGAATTTATTGTTATCATAATCAAACAGCAAATACTAACAGTGACCCGGTCGTCCTCTCTACACCTTTAGATCTCAAATCTTGTTTACATTCTTTCCCAGTGGGGTAAAATCTATAAACAATAACTTTTTGATCTCTATAATTGGAAAGTAGTCATTGTCCATTTGTCATAAAGTTTTTTATTTCACCACCGAATCCATTACAAAGTCGAACAGTGTCCACATCAATAGTGTTTTCACTTACCCTCTAATAATGGTGGAAGTGAGCAAACCTCACTTGTCTCTCGTCTTTTGATTCTCTAGATCGGTTAAAGCTAATTTATTTTGCTTCTTAATACAAAGAAAGCAACTAGAGATTCAACTGATGCATTCTGGAGTAAACTGATTACTAGTATAAATATTCTCGTACATCATGACAGTGATTGTATATGAGCATTTCTTGCATTTCAATCATAGTAGTTAGTATAAGATATAGAAACCTGTCATTCATTAAATGCTACTAATTGAACTACCAAAACTAGTGGTCAAAAGTAATATTGAAATTATTGCTGGCTGCAGGATTTTCCAACACAGGATGCAGTTCAAATTGCTAACAACCTTTCCAATTTGGGTCAGCTGTATAATAGAGATGACATTTCTAGCGATATCCCGGTAAGATGCAACAAATCTTCCAGACACAATTGCTACATGCAGTTCATAGTTTTCAAGTTTGTAGTTGAACATAAAGAACTATGAATTGGTAACTCCTTCAAAATAAGCCAAATCAAGTTAACATGAGAACATTTCTAACCTAGCAGAACTTTGGAGTAATTAAATCTACAGACTAGGCTATTTCTCGACTTCAGGAACATTTTGATATTTGGCTGCTTTTATTCTCTACTCTGCAAGGCAAGGGGTCAAGTTCTTGGGGAAGACGGAGTACGTGTTCACAGCTTGGTTCTACCAGGGCTCCCATCTAGTACATCAGTTTACTTCTCGAGGCCAGGAGAGGTATGTTTCTGAACTGTACTCGCAGTTCACTATGATAGACAGTGGCCATAGACCCCCCTTGTATTATGAGAATCTCATCTACAATAGTTGTTGATCAGGTTTATACACTAAAGCATGATATCACCGATGTGCAATGTCTCATGCCAGGCTTGATTCTGGCCATTAGAAAAGTTGTTCGCCTCAAGGTAACCCCCCATCAATTAACCTTTCTTAACATATTTCAGCATTGATTTTACAGACTACACAACATACTCTTTGTTTTCCCTTGGCAGAACCTGGTCTATGGCTTGGAGAAGTTTTTATAAGAAGCAGATACTAAGAGGCTAAAGGGACTGTAGGCAACTCTGAGATATCTTGTAAAGAGTACATGAATGGAGAGACATGAAAGACAAATGCAGCCAAGAGAGAAATTCCTAAAATACTAAATGTTGGATCACAATAAGCAACTCTTATTAAACAGCTGAAAAAATCTGAGAATTTTTTTTCCCAATGTCACCTGAAAGCCAGAACATAGAAATTGTACTGACTGAATAATATCTTCCCCAACCCCCAACTCCACCCCACCCCATATTTTTTCTTGAGGGATCACTTCCAACCTAAATTTGAGACGGTCCTCCATTGTTTTTGCAATTCTTCTTTCCTCCCCCACCCCGACCTTGTTCATGGATAGTAATTAGTATTTGTTTGACTTAAGATTTCTCCAAGAGAAACTCAGTTGCATAGAGGTACCAAATCCATCTCCGTGCTCTAGGCCGAGTTTTCAGCCAATGGAGCAGCTAAATCATTGTTGTTATTTTTAGTTTTTGCTTTTGTCCTTTTAGATGCTTGCTCCTTGCTTATGCTGTAAAGATTCATCATTAGTTGTATATTCTTGCACATTAAAGAACCAACTTCCAGCTATAGCATTTCAAAGACTTAAAAAGTTGTTTTAGTTCTAATTGCACAATTAACAGTATTCCCTCAGATAAAGAGTCAATCAATAGAGTACAAGGAGGTTTCAAATTTTGTCCATAAAGAAACAACAGAAGTTGTCACAGAATGCTGTACACTTTAAACTGAAACATTTAGCATGGTGAAGATAAATCGCCAGAGACTTGGAAAATAAGAGACTATTCAAACCAAATTTACATATGAACCAATAATTAACCTTAAAGCTAAACTAAGACAGTTGACTTCTAACTGTTAAAGAAAAAATATATATATCTTGAACTAGGCGCTTCTGTGAAGGAGAAAGTAATCACAGCAAAGCCTAAAGAACAAAGGGATAATTTTTTTATCTCTGAACTTCATAGAATGTATAGCAATTTCTCATTTGCACAAACCATTCTTATGATGGACCATTGCAGTATCCTGACATGCTCAAACAGAAACGATTAATTTGCAGAAAATTAATAGAGAAAGGACAACTAAAGCCAATAAAAGCATTAAAGAAAATGTAACCAGATGGGGAGGTCCCAGAGACTAAAGGAAGCCGTACTCCGGGTGATTAATATGCTGAGCACCACAAAAAAAAAGTTTTGCTAGCTTCCCAATTAAAGCAGGGATATGGAATTAAAAATCCCATAAATTTCGTGAATCTCTTTTGGTTATTAAAGCATGTAATGTTCTCCATACAAACACTATCCAGATTTGGTGTTTAAAGAAATCTTTAGTGTTGAGATTACATATGGAGTACTATTAAGAGGACAAGCTAAAGTGAATAATTTACACAGCAAAACAGAATAATCTTAATGGTCCGTCGTAGTGTATGGTGTTCATTCAAAAAACTGGAGCTATTACTTAATATTGCATGAACCTACAGTTGGTCAAAGGTCAATAACTGTGTCACCTACATGAATGCAACTATACCAACACTAATGCACTGGGTCTCATCGGAACTCCCTAGTGAAGCACTTACTAGAAAGAGTGTTGCCACCTACATTACTTATCAAACAGAAGCTATTGTCACCTACATTACGTGCAGTTCTATCTACCACAAAAACTAGACCCACCATTATCAATAAATAAGCACTATTTAGGATATCTAGTATTATCTTACGCATGAAGATAATCAATTCGGTCACTGTGGCTGGACTCTGTTATAGATTTCTACCGACATTCTCAACAGGGTCCTCTTAACCCTTTGATGTTTTTTTTTTACACCTATCCAGATTTAGCAACCTTCAGATTGAAGCAAACAGTAAATGTGGTTTAAGAAATGATTCAATGATTCTTTGTTGCAGAAAAAGTCTTATCCCAGAATATTTCAAACATTATTTAAACCAGAAACAAACTAACTACTTAGTTCAAGCTCCTTGTAGAGAATTCAAATGTGAAAGATCCTAATCCTGTTAAGCATCTTGACATCAAAAATTGAGAGGACCAATTGTCCTTGAAGCTGTAACAATTCTTACAAAATTGTGTTAATGTCATTGTGTGGAAATAGTGGACATGATTAGGTTCAGTATGACCATTTTTCTGAAAATTATGAGGGCCAATGATGTTTATTACAGGAAATGTTCAGGTGGCATGTATCTCTTGACCATATTATTGCATCACTACTTTATAAGATGCTACATGCCTTAAAAGGCTAGCAGGATGTAGCCTGATTTATGGACAGAAATGAACAAGATTATATTCGGGTGGGTTGAACAAAAAGAGGATCTACTACATACAAAAATTATGTGTTCTATAGCCTGCTGGAGGGGAAAGACTCCAATTAATTAATAAATACCAAGGAGTCTTGAATGCTGCTTACAATATCATAAGTTCTGGATACTCGCTGCTACCCTTGCTATAGATAGAAACTAAGCTTTCACTTATTTTCTTTCCATTGTGGGTGAGGAAGGAAAAGGTGGTCTAGCACAATCTTAAATCAGACAGACCAGGCAGAAAACTAAATTACTTCCTCCGTTTCAAAAAGAATGACATCGTTTCCTTTTTTAGTCTGTTTAAAAAAGAATGACCTATTTTCTTTTTTGGAAAACTTTAATTTCAACTTTCCATGTGGCATATTTAAGGCCAGAAGATTAAAGGACATTTTGGTACATTTAACACAACTTTAGTTTTAGGACTACAAGATTGAAAATTCTTTATTTTCTTAAACTCCGCACCAAGTCAAACCAGGTCATTCTTTTTTAAACGGAGAGAGTATTAAATATTTGAAATGTCATGAGAATGTTCAAATGGATATATGGACATACTAGGAGTGACAAGATTAGAAATGAGGTTATTTGAGAGAAGGTGGGAGTGGCCTCCGTGGCAGATAAGATGAGAGAAGCGACACTGAGATAGTTTGGTTATGTGCAAAGGAGGTGTATCAACGCCCCAATTAGGAGGTGTGAGAGGTTGGTTTTAGGGGTTATGCGGAGGGGTACGAATAGACCGAAAAAGTATTGGGGAGAAGTGATTAGACAAGACATGCCGCAGCTTCATATCAACGAAGACATGACCTTAGAAAGGAGTAGAGGTCGCATATTAAGATAGAAGGTTAGTAGGGGTAGAATGTTGTATTGTCTTGTGACGGTTTTTAGGTTTGTCATAAGATTCGTCGTGCTAATATGATTGTGGCGTTATTTTGCGATTATTTTGATACTTCTATTGTTTTTTCCTAGTAGAATTGACACTGCTCTTCATTTTAGTCGTTGCTCTACATCTATTGTTTTCTTCTTTTACTTGGGCGAATACATTTGAGCCAAGGAACTTTCGGAAACAAACTCACTCTCTCTATAAGGTAGTGGTAAAGTCTGAGTACACTAGACGCTCTCTAAACCCTACTTTGTGAGATTTTACTAGGTATGTTGTTGTTGTTCAAAATGTCATGGATAATCTCTGCTGCAAGCTTATTAAGTACCATCTACCAAAATTTTAACTCTTTTCTTCACTATTTTTTTTCACAATAGTGTGTCAAGCATGCAATGATACACCATGGGTGAAGCTTTTTCAAAAGTAAGACATTGACCACTTCCCTGATATAAGTATATGGTAAAGAAACGCGACATCTAGCAGCAAAAAGGTTAACTCAAATGTTTGCCTAGGGCAGTGAGTAAAACCAAGACACGTCAACAAAAAGGGGAAAATCAAGCAGTATACAGCATAGCATATCTGCAACCAAGCTTGCACCTAATTGCAGCTTTGAGCTTCATGGATGTCATTAAATTAGTTCAATGAGCAAATTTGAACAATTTCTTTAGATAAGTAATTTTCAGCATTTGTTTATAGCATATTTTGAAGAAATATTAGAGGCTCTATAAATCTGCATGGATGCACTTACCTCAAACTTCTTTGCGACAACTCCAACCCAGGCTCTATCTTTATTGTTATATGCGTAACTATTGCTGGAAGCCACAAGCACAAAACCATCACTCTTCCACTTCTGACTAGAATCTGAGGTTTCAGCTTGTATTACAGGTTGCACAAGAAGAGAACGGGTTCCTTTTGGAAGCATCTCCAACAGTTCAGAGTCTAGATTATCACAAGAATGTGATGAACCACAATAGCATAACTTAGTTGTAATACAACAGTGTAGTTTTTCACCTTCATTCAAACTGCAGACTTTGTAATTTACTATTTGAATGGAATTGTCCTCATAGAAATGATATTAATAAATAAATACCTGAGACCTGTGGAAAATAAAGTGTCTCCTTCAAATCACGAAGACCACTTCGCTGGATCTGATTCTCAAACCAGTCATGTAAGTGAGCTTTCAATACATCTTTTGGTGTTCTCCAGTAGCCACGAGCACAAATTGTATCTTGAAATGAGAGAAGCTACAAAATCAACATACCTTCCGGTTGTAAGTTTTAAAACTTAAAATTGTGTCCGTACTATCTTCTTGTAAGACCCTCCGACTACTCCAAGTCGACATAATCTTGTCTATGAATACATACCACTGATATGGTGCTTGTGTTTCGCAACAACACATAGGTTCCCCATGCCAAATCCTCCTTCAGAATATCTGATATGTTCTCTGAGATGACAAAGGCTTGCTCAGCATCTTCAGGAAGATTTCTTTCTTCTAGTAGAACCGAACCCTGAAGCCAATTTAGTCATTAACATATTTACCATTTATGTTTCAATTAACATATCTTCCAGTTTAAGAAGGATGCTATAGACCTCAGCACTCAAATATCTACATAAAATATGAATACAACAAGTTAAAGAAAATCAACTGCTGAAATGAATATCATATAAACATGTTGCCAACCCTCTGGTGTTAAGATTAGAACGATGGCTGCAACATGAGTGACCAGATGTAGTTTCAAACTTAAATGTACATCATATAAGCATATCTTCTTCTTTTCTCTAAAACTTGATTGATGCTTGGTTCATTCATTTGCTGGCAAAATCTAAACTACTTTAACTGAACCAACAAGAATGGCATTTCAGGGGCTGGACATTAAAAGTATCCAAGTAACCAATTGCCCATAAACTCAAAAATTAACAAACCATAAGAATCTTTGTTAGGTAGAAATAACAACTTGGACTACAAGATAGTTGTCCTATGCAGGCAGAGTCCATTTGATTAATAATGTGTTGTTTTCTTTCAAGCATTCTGGTTCGAAATATTTGTTCTGCCCAAAGAAAATTATTCAAGTGACTGAGGCCACCTGCAGAAGATTCTTATGGACAGGAGGAACTGATAGATCAAAAAGAGCTTTGTTAGCTTGGGAGAAGGTTTACTATCCAAAATCAGCTGGAGGGATAAATATTCTTGATATTTTAACACGGAATAGAACTGCAATTTGCAAATTACTATGGAACCTATGCAAGAAGAAAGATCCTCTATGGGTACGGAATGTACATGTATACTATGGAAACAGTAGAGTAATATGGAAGGTTGAACCTATAAAAACATCTTGAGTGATACAAAAGGTTTTAAAGGCAAAGAAATATGATGATGATGCTCAAGTCATGGTGTCTGAAGTGCAGCAGACGGAAACCTTTTCCACAAAAAAATGTAGCCAAATAAAAGGGAAATATTTCAAAAGGTTTCATGGAGGAGGTTGATATGTAATAACCATTAACCAAAGACTCCCTAAGTGGATCTTCCTCCTAACTTTGGCAGCAAGTGGTAATTGTAGCACTAGACACAGATTGGCTCAATTGGATATAACAAAAGACCAGGTTTGTCCTTTGTTTAATGTAGAGAATGAGAAATGTGAGTTATCTGCTAGAATTTGGATGAATTAGCTTCAGCCGAATCACATGGGAAAGGAAGAATGCAGCTGCTGAGATCTGCACAATGTCCTTTGCTGGCTGCATTATTTTATATATGCAGAGGAGCTGAGACTAGAGAAGCTAAATTTCTATTCTTTGAATAGTAGCTTGTTTGCATAGTTGCAGACACATGCAACTTCAGTTACTTGTTCTTGTACATGTTTCCACTTGGTAATAAAATCTATCCTGATTTTTGGTTTGATAATTTTATAAACTGACCAGACTCAACTCAAGTAAATTGCTTGATTTGTTCTTGCAGCCAAGAATGTACCAGAACCAGATAGTCAAGTTATCTCAACAGTAAAATCATAGACACAGAAATTACCTTAAGAAACCTCCCAAGGTAAGGAACTATAACAGAGAACGCAGCCAGAAGAACACCTAAAACTTCCGTTCTCTGTAGAAAACACAGCTGAATTAAAACTACATCGGCAGACAGCAAATATGTAAAGAATTGAATAAAATAGTTGACTCACGAGCTGTGCTGCGGTAATAGCGGATGAGTCTGAACCGAGAAAGTGGTTCAATACCAAAAGAAAACCAAATGCGTAGCCAATATATCTCGGCAAATAAGATTCGTCCAATCCAGGTATTCCTTGGAAGAACAGCCAACACACGCAAAAATTTTAGGCACAAATATGTGTACATAAGACGTGTATATACTGATTGAAATCGAGAGACTAATAGAGGATTTTTGGAACTACCGAGAGTGAAACGAAGAACGGAAAGATTAAGCTGTTGCTGTTGAGCATTGGTGCTTTCGGTAGACTTATCGAGACGACTGTAGATTGTCAGTGACGATGACTTTCTGGTTTTCCGGCCCCAGAATTCTGACGACCGTATGGATTTGCCGTATCTTTTCACGGGAAACACTGACGGCGTTAATGAGTTCAACAATAGACAGGTGTAGCTCATTTTCGCTAGCTTCCGTTCTCCCTCCGCTAAATGGATAATGTTTCGGTTACTGAAGAATCCAGTGAAAAGCCTGTCCGGCTAAGAGTCGCCGGAATGTTTTAGTACCACGCTCCAGTAACGAGCGTGTTCTATTGCATTAACTTTTTTAAAAAATGGGTTTTCCTTTTTTTTTTTTTACTGGATGCAAAAATAGTAGATTGTGTAAGTAACAATTAATATTATTTATTTACTTAAATTTCTCCTGAAAATAAGCTCTCTCTCTTACGCTCCTCTCTCTCCCTTACTGTTCACACTTCGTCTTCTACTTCTTTTTCCGTCGACTGAGAGCTTTTCCGGCAAGTGTTCGCACCGCTCTTAGCCGGAAAACTCCTGGTCTTCCACTGATTCGAGCGCCGGCGGACCCTTGCCGGATCGGAGACTCCACCGCCGTAGGAAATCTGAATATTTCAGCGACGTCGGGTCCTGTACACCGTCGCCGGAGCTGCCGCAAGTCCAGGTGATAGCTTTTCTTTTACACTTGTTAGTGGTATGATTCTCACTACACATTGCTGGTAAGGCTAATTGATTT
>JAABOM020000075.1:3892259-3917070 GCA_011800125.2 Solanum clarkiae | reverse complement strand
TTGTATATTAAAAAAACCGCATTTAATGGTTTGGTTTGGTTTTTAAAAAATTCGCACCAATCCGCACCATGTACACCCCTATTTTGCATAACACCATTTGGACGGGTAATCTTTTTTTTTCATGTTAAATCAGTGTAGCATTCATTTCATGTTTAATACTTTTTAGGTTGTGTATTTACGTATATATTATTTCCATGCAAGAAAATAAAAAAGAATCAGTGGATTTTTAGTTTCTTATGAACTCTATGCCAACAGACAATTTTATGAATGATTTGCTCAAATAACAAATATTAGATATGTTATTACGGGTTGTAACATTAGATAATGAATTGCAAGTTCTAACAATTACGAGTTTTAATAATTTAATTACAAGTTATAACAAATATATATATATTATACCATTTCATACCAATTACATACTCAAATCTGTTAGGATATATGTTTGAGTATGTAATTGGTATGGATTGGGTATGATGTATATATTTGTTATAATTTGTAATTAAATTGTTAAAATCCATAATTAATATTATGTAATGTTACAACCCGTAATAACATATCTAATATTTGTCATTTTAGCAAATCTTACTGATTTTTATTGCTTTTCAATTATTTCTTGGCATCCTTAAGATAAGATGGTGTAGTGATATGACTCATGTTATATAGGTGCAATACGATTTTTTTTAGATGACTAATCTTTCAAAATTTTATGAATTTGATTAATTAACAATCATTATCTGAGACGTGTGACTACAAATTAAGAAATTTATTCACATGTTAAGTATGAAAGTTCGATAGTTTTGGGCTTAGCACCAGGTTATTGTTTGATACATCCCTGTATTCTCAAATTTTAAGTTCTGGTTTGGTCACGTGTTCTCTTTTTATCAAATGAAAGGCCATGATTATTTTTTACTGTTTTCATCTCTTGTATACTTATTAAATATCACAATAAATTTTTAGAGATATAAGTATATTTATATATCATAATAAACACGAACATAATAGAGATGACTCCTAACTTTATTCCCAAGAGTTTAAGAATATGTAATTATGCTAATCTTTTTATATATCAGTAACTCTTATGTATAGCTCAATTAAATTTTTTTAAAACAGTATAACATTATAACTATAAATATATAGTTGAGTAATAATAATATAGGATACACGTGTTTGGACACTGGCAGTGTAAAGAAAAATGAGAAGGATGTTATCATGTTATCTCAACCAAAAATGTTGTGCTTGCAAATTGGTCACTTTCAAGTTGTTTTTTTTATATTAGACATATCGAAGTCAATGTTTAGCAAGATATGCTGATAGCACAAGCAAAGAGTAGACAGTTTTGTTTGCTTAAGTGTCTCATTCATATGTCCAGATAGTTAATTATTGGGAATCAATCCAGAAGACTATTTACAAACCAGATATAACTACTCTTTAAAGGAGGCTATTCTCTCTATTACATTAACGAAAAGTTGAATTAAAAGGCAGATCCAGTTGAGCAACAAGGCTTTTAGCCTTTCCATGGGTAGTTGGATCTGCGCAGTCATTCATCTTTCACCTCTTCATAACAGAGGGGGCAGTTCTGTGACAAACACATACACAAAAAAGAAAACAAACACAGACAATAGTTAGTTTTACTGCAGCCAAAAGAAAAGTGTTTCTACTGTACAAGTGGAATATTGAACAACAACATATCCAGTATAATCCAGCAAGTGAGCTCTGGGGTTGTAGGATGTACCCTTACATGGTATTGAGTTCAAAAGGATAACGAGTTTCAAACTTCCCAAAGTGGTATCGTTTAGCACAAAGACATGTCAATTGTCAAAGAGCTGACTTCTGCACATTTATCCATTTCAACCTAATTCCTAACTAGCCATCCTTCATCCTTTTCCTATACAGAGGTTATTCTACAGCTTTTGCAATTAACCGATTAAAAGATGAAAATACTATTTGTTTGTGAAGCTATGAAAGTGTGCTTTAAAGGGAAAGCCCAAATGTGAGATTAAGAACTACTATAAGTTGATGAGAATTTCACCAGAGACTTAGAGATGAAGAAGATCTACTTACAGCCACTGCATCTAAACAAAGTTGGCACATTTCAACCAGACTAGTATGCTAGGATCCGAAATCTCATGTTTCACACGAATGGTGAGAAGTAATACCAAAAACTTCTCTTTGAGCCTCTTTGATGTTTTTATCATATGTTCTTACTTTAGTGTTGAAGCAAAAAAAAATTGAACAGGAAAACCTTGAAGGGTGACATTATCTTAAGTATGAGGATATGATTTCTCACCTTTCTTTCTTTTAGCCAGCGGTTAATACATTCTGAATGAAACATGTGTGCACAAGGTAAAGTGGTCAACATATCTCCGCTTCTGTATGCAGCATAACATATAACACACCTGCATACAATGAAATTTTATAGACCAAGTTAGACGATCATACTTTTTCTCAACTTGTTTGAAGGTGTTTATTTGTACACTCTAATCATCAACCTCTACAAACATCTTTTCCAGGAAACCTGCTCAAAATGTTGTCAAATGGGGCTACTTAAAAATACCGACTGCTGTTTTAGCTGCCAGCAATGTATGAAGGGTGAATGTTGGAAACAGGATTAAATGGCAACTTCTGTCGAGGATTTACTTTTTAATATATAAAGAAATGGAGACCAGAAAATGAAAAAGACGATAATGTTAGTGAGGGCAGTGACAGCAGTTCGCTACATAAAATGCCAAAATATATATTCAGAAACACCAAAAGAATTGCCAGTAATGCTTTATGCTGATAAGAATGAAACACAGGTCATCAACAGAATGGGTTAATTATTGAACTAGAACATCTATCAGTAAATTTTTATACAAGGACCAGTGGACTTTTTCTAAATGCTAACACAAGATTAGACAGGACAGAAAAAATTATATCACAAGGGAATTTATTCCTTACTCTCCCATTTTCTTTTTCTTTGAGAAGAATCCAGTCTTGTATTTGAAAGTCGGTAAACGACGTATGAGGTCTTGTGAAAGCCCTCTGTTCTGCTGGCCAACAGCTTCTCCTAGAGACTGCAATTCCTACCAAAATGAAAGAAGACAATTGAAACATAATAAAAGAAAATCACACAGTAGCAAAAGATAGAATAGCAAGGGTTATCTGTGTACATAACCTGGTGCGTAAATTACAGTTCCTGCACTCAATATTTACTATTTCAAACTTAATCAAAACGAAGAAATAGTGATTCCAGTCTAACCTCATAGGTCATATTATCTGGATCAATATCATCTTGTCTCGTCGTGTTCGGATTCTCAGCCTGCACTTAATAATAGAAGCTTGCATTAACTCTTGCATACATAATACATTCTTATTAAACATAAAAAACCATAAGAGAACTAAAAAAGTTGCACCATACCCTGACCGGAGCTGATTCTCTAGGAGGGGATTCCCTGATGCCTGCAGATAATGTGGTGGTCATTTGGTTATGAGTAATGTGGACGCCTAATCCAATAATACTTGAACTGAATATTTCCAAAATAGAAAACTATATTTTAAAACCTCCGTGAAGGAAAGCCTGTTTTATTTAGTTAGTTCATACTCTTCTTTTCACCCGTAGAGTTATTTAGATGTACAATCTAGCTTGTGGCTAGATTATACTGAACATACACACACCTGTGAAACAATCTCAAGTATGAGTCACTTTTTGAAACAGCTTTAGAAGACTGAAGAACTATAATACCTGATATAGCATAATACAAAATATTCTCAACATTCCTTGTTAGTTTGTATGCGATTCTCACTCATCCAGGGACCAGGTCCTTCACTACAGCAATCAGATACTACAACAATAAAGCAGTAAAGTGCAGCAAGAAAACACACGATTTTGTGTGGAAACATTCTTGCTCAAGGGAGGAGAAAACCATGACCCAACTCTCAGAGTTTCCCAGACCCCTTCACTAACAGTGAGCCAAGCTTCAGATTACAAACTCATGCAATCCCAGGATTAAACTCTTAATCCCTCCCTCTCGTAACACTTTTATTACATGACTCAAAGCAATAACTTTATTGCTTATAATGTTAACTAACTCTAGCTAACAGAAGCTCTCACAAAGCAACACCGACCAAGTCTAATCATACACCTCAACTGACAGTGAAGAGAATGATTAGTTTTCCTTTATAAGATCAGGAACTAATCTTACAATCAGTTTTCATAACACTATGATGCACTTACAACTAGGAGATTTTTTCTTCGAAGCTCTATCAGGTTTCCCAAGCCGTTATGCTTTTGAGTGCTGAGCTCTTTCAAGAACACCTTTTTGCCTTTTGAAAAGAGTATGTATATGTGAGTGGATGGATCTTTCCACATCAGAGTGTGTGTATATATACATACATACACACACACACACACACATATATATATCGTACAAAACAAAGAGCCTCATGCATATTTCTTTTGGCTAAGAGCTCTGTTGTTCACCAACCACAGCAGGTGTTGGCAACTTTACAGCTGTTCTCCATTGGAATTTTGACAATCGATCAACAAGTAGGACCAGGTCCCTACAGCACGTTCGACACGTCGGACCAGGTCCCTAAATCAGGATCGACAGTTCGTCAAATTATCAAAACTTAAAAACGACACTCCTACTCCATATCACTTGCTCCAATAAACATAAAGAGTATTTCTGATTTTTGCAACTTTTACTAATCAGCAAACACAAAATCCTCATGCTTCACTCCATTATTGACCAATGAAATGCTCAAGTAATCACCACAAAATGATTTTCTAAGCTAAAACATTGGCAAATACGTAGATAGACATTCAAAGCCAATTAGACATCTAAACTAAGGTAGTGACTAGATAAGGCACTTCACGTGATCATAAGTGTGCCTTGCGAACATCCGTGTCCACCAGATTTCACACGTGTTACAATCGCAGACGATGTGTCAAACGAACATATCGGTGAATGGCAGCTGTATTTTAAATAAAAAATTGTAACCTTGTTACAGAAACAGAATAACTAATACTTGATTCAAAGAAATGACAAATACATGATTCACAGCACATTTTGCATCATAAAGGTAATCAACTGCATTTTTTGGTATAAGAAGTTCACAACATTGGGTATGCTCGGAAAAAGCTGTTCTATCAGCAATTACTAGTACATTTCATGTTCTTCACTATCTCAATATTTATGTTCATTCAGCGAGTTCCTTATCCTTGGCATGTAAGTTGTTAGATTACAAGCCACTAGTCTTTCATCCATCCTACAGTTCAGCATAAGAAAGACTTCACTTTGGCAAAGTTTCAACATCTTGGCATCTAAATGTCATTGTTCATGGTTATACTTACCGACAGTTTAGAATAAGACGACTCACATCTCTTTAACCATAGAAAGAACAACTGTGGTTAAAAATAAAAAAGGAAGAAGGTAAAGCTTGAAATTTACTGAATAAATGTTCTTATGAAATTACCAGCCGCCTCACTATGTGAATTGTACCCTAAGCCAAAGCAGAGACAAAAGTTGTATGACCAAGAAATTTACTGAATAAATGTTCTTATGAAATTACCAGCCACAGTAGAATTAAGTTCATCTCTACAGAAATCCTCAAAATCATCCCCCAACTGCAATGATCTAGCTATAGCTTCATCCAGAGCCAACTGTGATTCAGGGCTTTGAGAAGAATCATCCTTTTGTGCTGATAACTGATGCCCATTACTGGTTTGACCATATTCAGAGCTCATATTCTTGTTTTTCCCATTTGCTTGAAATGATAAATAAACAGTTTCCTGCAAGATAACAATCCAACTGTCAACAGAAAATACTGCTAACTATTGAATTAGGAATAGAGAAATGGTCAACAAAAGGCCGTTCCCCATTGAACCTTGTGCAGAAAACATTCATTTTATTCTGTAATACCTGTTGCAAAAGAACTTCTTCATAACTCAAATCGCCATCCTCAGGAAAAAAATCTTTTAAATTCTCAGCAATCTCTGATGGGATTCCACCACTTGAATAATGGCTATGTAACAAGCTATTACTCATTGTAAATGTTTCAGGTATGACTTGTGCTATTCTTCTTTGACTGCAGGATCTTTTCACCGTCTGTGGAATAGAGTTGATCAGGACAAAGATATATTAGGTGTCATTTTTTTCACATTCATCTCATATACATGTATCTAACCTCTTACATAGGTTAACGAAAAAAAAACCCTCTTACATAGAATGGTGTATATTTGAGGATAAGTGACAAAGGCAAGGAAATATACATATCTGTAAAGGGATTAAATGAACCATTCATGACTGCAAACCATGTGAGTTTGACAAAAAAATTAATCTTTTACGTTTGACCATCTCTCCCCTCTTCAAGATATTGCACATAATGCGATATATTCAAAAGATATGAAAATAAGACTACTTGAGAAGGCTTGAAAACCTATCAGACAATGCATAGGACCAACAAAACTCTGCAAATTAATTAAACAAATTCTGCCATTCCACAAAATGCCAATACTGACTGATTTTGACACCTTAGAAATTACGAAGACCCATAATAAACATGCCCCAAGCAACAAACAAGAAGGGGTACCAATTCAGGTATAGGCAAGACAAAGTGTCAGTGCAAATACAAAGGAAAAATGCCAAACACTTATCTACACAGTAATAGAAAACCCCTTTTTGCATTGGTAATAGATATACTGGGGGGAAAACTATTTGATCGGATACGTGGCAAAAGCATAAGAACATCAGTCTTCCTCAATTCAGTCGATGACAGCCTGGTCAAAAACCAAAGAATCCTTAGCCAACTGAGAACTAGTCCCTGGGTCCGGTTCGCCTATACCGGACAAAAGTTTCCCAGAAGGATACACCCAGAAGATCCAAAGCACCCCTATCATTAACTCCAACAACGGCCGAACTTCAAGATGTCCTAAATTTCATTAAATCAAGTCTAATCATCACAATCTTATCACTGTAATATGTGAGATTATGGAGTAAATTACAATTAGATTATCCTATAGATATCTCCATCTTTCCACAATTGTAAGACATCAGATTTCAACACATTATTATACCTTTGCTCAACATCATTGTTCTTCGTTGTTCTCCATCAGTCGGCCCAGACTATTCAATAAGAATCTCTCACTCTCTGTTGCTTCAGTTTGACTTTTCACTTTGCTACTGTTATCATGTTATTTTCACTAAATTCATCATCAAATGATCAATTAGATTTAGATCAATTGCATTGCTTGTGACATCAATATTGTAAAGTTAATTGGTTGACCTAACAAATAATTTTAGGTCAAACAGTTTGGCGCCGACAATAGGGCCCTAGTAATTATGTGATAGTTCAAAAACGATATTGATCCTTTATTGATTTTGTATTTGTTGATTTTGGAGGAGTATAATGGCAGGACAAAGCAGATCACAACTGCAACAATAGACTTGAGGCCAAACTCCTGGGAAATCAGCGCAGCATGACCGTCAAGGGAAATGTCACCTCAACGACTTCCAAACAAAAGAAAAGAAAAATGCACAACCTGGTTGAAAAAAAAGGTGCAAGGATTGGTCATACAACAGAATAACTTCACAACCCAACAAGAAGATGGAACAGGCAGAACAGCGAGGTGTTGTGGCCATGACCGCAAATGTCAACACATGGACACTCCAAATTCGATACCAGGAAGCTCTATTACCGAGGGGCTTCCTGGCAACTTAGGAACCGGGGGCTCGATAACTCGTAGATAGGTCAAGGCACTGATGCCCCGGAACTGCAGATTTCAATCCCAATTTCCGAATGCCATTTTTCACTTTTGAAAACAAAAACTACTTTTTTTAAAATTCACATGGCCCAACGGACCCTCAGCTCTAGACCATTCAGAGACGGATTACGGGGCAAAATGTGTGCATTGGTCAGATCTCAGGGGCTCCACCCATACTCAAGGGTATTAATGTAGAGAGATACTCTCAACAACCATGGAAACTACGTGCTGCCCCCTAACTATACTCAATAAGTTCACAATGCTGCATCTCGTGAAGTATGATGGAACCACAGATCCCAGGGACCATGTCACAGTGACACAGCCTACACAACTGGAATCAAAGAGATGACCTGACAAAGTCATAGATAGAATCCATTCTAATTAGAAGTTTGGGAAAATGCTCGTGAAGTATGATGGAACCACAGACCCCAGGGACCATGTCACAGTGACACAACCTACACAACTGGAATCAAAGAGAATGACCTGACAAAGCATAGATAGAATCCATTCTAATTAAAAGTTTGGGAAAATGCTGTTGAATGGAGCATTAACCTGGTACTCCCTTTTGCCTGAAAACTTAATAGGCTCATTCGCCGAACTTGTGGATGCCTTCATTACCACAGTCCAGAAGGCAGAAAAGAAGACATCTTCAAGATACAACAACGAGGTACTGAGTTACTCCCCCACACTATATTCATACTGAAAGAGAAATCAAAAACAACATAGCAAGTGGGGTACGTGGAGAGTAATGTGTATGCAGTCTTACCCAACCTTGTGAAGGTATAGAGGCTGTTTCTGAGGACCCTTAGCCACAGTAACACACTGAAGGAGAAACTCATGCTTAAAAAATAGAACCCTTAGTTCAGCCCTAAATTCACAAATCTGGAAAATTCAAGATGACAAGAAAGGGAAAAAGAAGGAAACCATGATTTAATTGCATTATTAGGCCTTACATTAATTCCCCTTACTCCATAAAATAACCGGGTCACAGGGGTTCGACCAGGGGAAATCATGTTCTCATACTCCATTAAGACAGATGAATCATGACTAAATTCGTAAAAGAAAAACTGGCAAGATTCAAATGCTGTCACTTTACATCCAAATCAGCATACCCGTTTTAGAATCTTGGAATAAAAATCCAAGAAAAGGTGCGTTGTTGAATTTGACTCAATTATTCATTAAAATGGCAGTAAAGTGAGAGCAAAACTTTACCTTTTTGAGGGAAGAAGACGAGATGGGGTTGTTGACACCGAGTCTACGCAGGTCATCTTAGTAACTGTGGACTGTAGAATAGTGAAGAAAAGGAACAGATAAATATTATATTCAAGGAAGAAAAACATTACTCATTAGGTGTCCACTTTTCTTTTGGAAAAATGCTACTGCTGTATAATGGTGCAATTGATGGTAAGTTTCACAAGAGTGAAAACCAGCCAGCCCTACCCATGACTTCTTTTCCCTTCTCCACTACCGACATAAATCCTTCTTTACATAGCCTTTTCCCCTTTTTTGTTAAAAAGCTTCGTTTTTTACTAGCGGCTAGCGCCGAGCTAAAATCTGCAATGTCTACTTCCATATATTTACTGCTGCTTCTTTCCAAAAGACAGCTAAAGCTGGATTAGATAGTCGTGAAATAAAATTTTATTACTGTTTTATCTTTTATACTATTTGATTACTAATTTTAGGATGAATCATATCAGAATTACTAATAAGTATCCAGACAATGATTAAAATAGTGCTTAATGTATGAATTTTAGTTTTATTTGATCTTTAATGTATGAATTTGATGGAAATAATTCTTAATATATTAGAAAACGTGATTATTTTAAGGGAAAACTAAGTTTATGTCCCTTTAAAATAAACTATTTGCATTCATATACCCTTTTACATTTTATATCTCTCTACTATTAAAATTCGCGCATGGATATTATGCTGACATCAGCATCCACTTTGTATGATATATCAATATACATATACCGACAGGGTATCATTGAAGATCAAACTCAGTCCTATATGATACCGATATAGTATCAATATATCGATAGAGTATCACAAATAATATATTTTCAACCAATTTAGAATTAATAAATAAGTTTGTAACTTTAATACTTTTCTTTTAATTATTTTATTTATTAAAAAAAAGAACTCAAAAAATTGTAGGATATCAATTGGGTATCAATATACCGCCGGAGTATCACAGATCATTGAAATCATTCTATATAATATTAGTATAGTATGTGTGTGTGTGTATATATATATATATACACACACACCATTTGAGTTCATTGGATCACTTAATTTTTATAAAATCTTATATCAAAACTTAGTTGATAAGAAAACTTTTAACTCAACCTTGTGCTAGAGAGTTCTTGTGACCCTAATTTAATTTCAAATCTATTCTCGCACTAAAAGATGACTTTAACAATTATGCTCAATTAGAAATCATTTGGTGCAACCTTATACACGTATGAAGGATGACTCGATCTTAACTTAAAAATATTTGGGGTGTTAGACATAATTTCTCGATTTGATTCCATTATTTTTGTAATTTTTTTAGTAAAATTAAAACTAATAAAATAATATTAATTTTTAAATTTAAAACCAAATTAAATTAAACATCAAATTTTTTAATCGATTTAGTTCAAATTGCGGCTCAATTTAATTTTTTAACCATAACCATGAATAACTCCATACATTACAATACATTAAAATGGTTGAAGATACTAGCAGTTCTATGTTTTATATACAAGTACTCCCTCTATTTCATTTTATTTGGTATTCTTTTTTTTAATCCATCCAAAAAAGAATGTCATTTTACTATAATTAAAAATTAAAAATATTTTACTAATTTTAATTTCTCTTTTATTGTTAACAAAATGAGATTTACAACCCCATAACTATTTAAGAGTTGTTTTAGACACTGATTCCAAAAGTATTTTTTTAAAAAAATATCATGTCAAATTAATTGGTGGCATATAAAATGTACAGGAGAGAGTAATAATTTATAAGAACAATAAAATATTATCCCTTCTACGTGACATCTTATATAGTGGTCAATTTATTTATTGTAATTTAAATCATTATAATTTATTTAAATTCAATTTAACCCACCACTTTGTAACCCTAGTCCTATTTTATCTGAGTCCAACTTTTCTACGTGTGTTCTGTTAGACCTATTCTATTATACTTATTTTGTTAAATCTTTTTAATTTATTTTGAATTTTGTATGTTACTCGACTCGTATAAATTATCTTATTTGAAATATTATGTTAAATAAAAATGTCATTTAGTAAATAATGATTTTATTTGAGTTACTAAAAATTCAAGTTTTAAAAGAAGCTAATGCTTTTCACTTGTCTCACAATACAACATTATCACACAAGATTAGCATCAAAATATAAATATTGCTAAAGGTCACGGACCATAGAGGAAATAAGGGAAACGTGAAACGTCATTATTGCATTCAAGATTTATTCATTAGAGAAACCACAAGAATAAAGCTAGTTAGTGCTGACACATCACTTTAATTAAAAATGTGTAATAAAATGCAGATGCAAAAATCTCAACACTTTAAGAGCTACTACATTACATCTTTTGACTTTTATATTCTTTTTTTTTTCAATGCACTTTTCCCCCATACACTAGCACTGACCTAAGTCGAAACTTCAGTCACCAAACTCATTGTGACATTTTATTTTGAAAATTAATTAATATTTCTTTTGCTTACTATGAATCAGACGTATTGTAATGGTGTGAATGAATGGACTGGTGCAACAAATCGTATGGTATATGATATTGAACTACTAAGCAAAAATACAACAATTACAACAACTAGTCCTAATAAATATTTTTCATGTTTCACAGTTTATCGCTTTCTTCAAACTAATTCACAAGCACTTTTCATTAGTTAGACTTTATGCACTATATAAACAAATAGTTGAAGTGTGTGATAGAATGTGGAAAAATGAATTGATTGACTATTGAGTGCAAGTCCATAAATAGAAGACTATGGTAAGTTCAGGTAGCCAACTACCATTAGAAGGCAAAGCTTCAAATAGGTACAGGGTTCAGGGTTCAGGTAGCCAACTACCATTAGAGCGTAAAGAGTGAACAAATTAACTAGACTACTTTTTACTTCTAGTAGTATTAGAAGTGTAGTTCATTTGATATGACTATTTCTGCTTAAACAAAACTTAAATATATGTATCCCCAAACTTTCGGACTATGGTTTAAACTTTAAACTGTATCACGTATGAAATTAGACCCAAACCTCGTGAATTTGAGATAGGAATGGATCGTATATGTCAGGGTTAATCAAAATAACAGGCTAACAGTTGCATCAAATGTTGTGACTAGATAGTTAATGAAATGGAAATAATATTATGAGATTTAGGTTCAAGTTTTAGTTAGTACAAAAATATTACTCTAAATTTTGTTAAACAAATAAGTCAATATCTTAATCATATCATTTATTCATCTAATCTAATATACCTTAAAAGCACTAACTCCACAAACCTCAATGTTAAATTACTATTTTGCCCTCACTTAATTAAATTACCAATTACCCTCTTATTATATTTTAAAATTTATGCGCTCTGTTTTCAAACGCTGCACCCTCGCACCACTTCGCAAGCATCATCACGCTCTTCTTCTACCGCTGCCTTACCCTTCCCAAACGTGTTCTGCCTTTCTTTTTTGAACGTACGGGCGCGACCGCTTACCCCCTTCTCTATATACCAACCAACAACTATTTTCTTCCCCATGTCGATGGATTTCATATTGGCATAAAAAACTGCAGATAAAGCATGAGCGGAAACTGAAAGATTTGGTGCCTAGTATAATTTGTTCAGTAGCCAATTCCCACTTCTTAGCCAGAAATAACTTGTTGTAGGATTGTTACGTCTTCAACCTCCTTGATTTTCTCCACCTTACTATTCTGTTCCATCAAAAATTGATTATGTTTTTCAAGATACATTTGCTATACATATATATATTCCACCTATAATGGTTGTTGGAGTCGCACATCTGGGATATGTGAAGTTACTGTTTCTTAATAATTAGATATTTTGCGTATGTGTTTTCTACTATAATATTTTCATAATTGAATGCACTGATGGACTGATATCATCAGAAGAATCAAAAGAAGTAATAAACATACAAAAAGGAAATGCGTTATCGATTACCTTGAAAATAGTGTCATGGTGGTACAATAGTGGAGACGTTGGAATAAGCGCTAATCGTGTAGTTTTGGAAGGTGCTGCTTTATTTGGTCTAATTTTTACAGCGAATTTGTAGATCAATTGAGTTACGTCACCGAAGGAAGTGGACGTGTTCAAATTGTAGGACCTTTAGTAAGGTTGTGTTGGATACTAATGTGGAGGAAGGTGGATTATTTTTTCTTCCAAATTTTTTTTCATTTGTTGTGAAAACTGATGAAGAAGGAATGAAATTTATATTCATCATAACTTCGTCAAAGTAAGTATTTATATTGTTTAACTATATATGAAATTTATACAACAGTTCACGTAAAATATATATTTGCAGACAAGTAACAAAGAATTATCAGGTGGGAAAAAATCAATTGGAAAATAATGTCTCCATCAGTTTTAGAATTCCAATGGCTAACTCTTCCCAATAGTTGCACCTCCAGATTCTTCGTAATGAATGGCCGCAACTCCTCTCTATATAATAACACCTTCGATATTCTTCCCCATGAAACACCTACCCTCTGTACTCTGTCAACTAGGTATTCACAATTGGAAAAGCTTTTGCGGCCATTACCGATTTGTAAGTCCACACTGTATTTCACACACTACTCACTTTATTTCTCTTACTACTTCACCTTCTCCATTTGGACGAGCCTGGCCACAGTTTACGCAATAATAACACATCAGTTCATGTCTAACCATGTTGTTATCTTTCAAAACATTGTACATCCATTGCCCACAGATTACACAACAATGAAACATCACTGCATGAGTAAACATATTGTTATCTTTTAAAACATTGTAAATCCACTTCTTTTATTACACACTCACACAACTTTTTGCCAACAAACACTATTGCATGCCTGAACATACTTTTATTTTTTAAAAAAATGTGAATCCACTTCTTGCATAAATTTTGGGTGCTAAATCTAGCACTAATTGGATGTTACCTTGGATTTCTGGTGCAACTGCCTCATAACTCTTCTAATATAGACCAGTTTGGTTGCCTGACACTCATATGGTGCTCTTGGAGCTATTTCAACACCCTACTTCTCATAGTACTACTTGTTTCCGTTTTCTTTTAAGATACTCAACAGCAAAATCTCAACTCTGTTATGATGGAAGGAGTATATATATTGAAAGAGGAAGTGTGAGTCCTTTTTTTTTTAGGGCTAAGATATGGAATCAAAGCATGTTGTGGATATGGAACTAGCCACAAATTTTAACCAGCAAGTGCCCTGTGGAAATACCAAACAAGTACATGAAAAAACAGTAACAATAAAAGTCTGTAAGGATCCACAAAATAATGTAAGTTGGATGGAATTCATGCGACTGATGCAGCAAACAAGCACACTGCATATGTCATTCTGAATGGTTCTTATTTTGATCCTCCTTTTCCACTTCACAACTACTGTGATATCCGGCCTATAGGCTGACAGATGACACTGCTATTTAGTTTCTTGTGTTAAGGAATAACAATAAACCACCACTTATGAGTACTAATTACTTGTCAAGTTGTCAGACTTATACGTACTCGGTGTTTACATCAAATCATGTTATGTTGCTGCATGCGAAACGAAGAGTTTTTTCGGTAAATGATATGACTTATAACTAAACTATGACAAATATTGATGGAATAGCTAAACAATGAGTCGACAATTGAAAGATTATTGAGTTTTCATCAATGAATTATGATCCATATCCTGATCTAATTTTTTTTATTAAAAAACACAATCCATCTATATCCAATATGAGTTGAATTTAGTCATTAGGTATATGGATCGCATCTGCCCTGTTTAGCTGCATTCTCTGCCAAAAGAGATATGTTCAAATGTTCCCATCCATTCATCTCGCACACCTTAAAAAGAAATGGCTCTTTACTGGGGAGGCAGAACAACTATAAAAATGGCTTTGACTATAAATGACAAGGGCTGTTTTGGTTGAGCTATGAAACCAACATCGCTGAAATCGATAGGGGTATGGCCAGTTGGCTTATGGACCTTCAAGTAATGTCAATGGATCATTCAGTCCTATTTAGCTGCTATAATATACATTTTCATGTAAGTGTCTAGACTCTTATTGAAGGGAGAGAACAAGACTTTGAAACAAAATCAAACTGAAAAAGACTAAAGAATTTGAAAACGAACATGGTGTATGAGCTTAACGAAGCTGAAGCCGATGCTATAAAGGTCCTGAGGAAACTGCAAAAAAAGTGAATGTATAATATCTTAATTTTCATTTAACTTCTTCATGTCCAATTCTAACTCAAATTTGATTTATGTCTCTTCTGTGCTCTACTTTGAGTATTATTTGAAGTGTTTTCCTACAATTTTTTTATGATTCTCATATTCCCGGTGACTTATTTTTTGGACAGACGGAATGTCGATATCAGGTACATGAAGCAGCAATCATAGTTCAGTCCATCCAAATTTAGCGCAAGCTGCACTCAGCCACCTATATAATATATCCGAAGGAAACTGCATATTAGTGCATAGTGGATGCAAAGTAAAACAAATCGAAAATATTGTGACAAAATATACATAGTACTTTCAAAACTTATATTTTGTGATCAGTATAGTTTGGCATGACTCTCAAAAATAGCCATATGCGTGCAATATACGTAGAGTGAATCTAGTATTATTAAAAGTGGGAACCTCCAACCTTCAAAGTTGGATTATCATTTTACCCTTACACTAAATTTAAAAGTTATAAATTATATAATTAATTAATTAATTAAATATTAAATTATAACTATAATATAAGTCCAATTCCATAACTCACACCTCTTCATTTTCATAACTTCTATTCTAATAATATACATTAATCTTGTGCCTTTAACTCACACATATTCATTTTCATTCTTACTTTTAATAAATCTTCAAATTCATATGTCTATTCAATTTCATAATCCCAAATAATTTATTATTCCATTATTACTCTAGGTTTGATGTCAAAATTTTTCTTTTTGAATTTAATGTAAATGGACATGAACACTTACTATTTTTTATTCATTCCCTCCCATCTCCACGCTTTTCTGCTTTTTCATTTTATGTTTTCTTTTCTTTCTTTTGTTTCATTTGTTCTCATATTTCTTTTTTGCTTTTTTTTTTTATTTAAAAAAAATGCTGCCAACTCCGTGGATATGTTTTCCCATTTCTTTTGTATGTATTGTGTTATATGATTATTAAATTTTGAGTTTTGGTATTATAAATTTTATATTCTTTTATTTATTTATTTATCATTTTTTATTTGCTTTAAATATTTATCTTTATACCTATATTTAATTACTTATTCAATTGTTATTTTTAATATTTGTAACTCTTATACTTTTCATATTTATAACATCTAAATATTTAATTTAAAATTATAAGATATCTTTTGGTATTCCTCAATTTTTACCAATATAAATTAAATTTTTTTGTTCCGTAACATTCATACACAAGATTATCCTTTTTATTCTATTGTACAAGTAGTGAAACACTTATATTATTATTTTTTAACTATTTGTTTCATGCCTTAGTTTGCTCAACGAAGGAGGCTATTGAATTTTGTTTAGATATAGGAGGAGTAGACAAGAACTTGAAAAAATACTTACTAATTATGTATTTATCTTTTAATATATCTTGTTATAATTAAGTTTTAAGAAGAATGTATATATTGTATATCTTCTTCTCTATATTTTTAATGTGTGTGTTTCCACCATTAGATTTATTTTAATTTAATATTATATGAATTTTTTATTATCACACATCTATATTTTTATTCTAGCTGAAATTTGTCATTTGTGACTTTATTAATTTAATTTTATATAAACAAATTTATTGTCGTAAGTCTATATTTTTATTTAAGCTCAAATTAAATATTTGTACCTTTGATAATTAATAACCAAAGTTTAGAATTTATCGTTAGTTACTTAAAATGATATATCAGGCATTTGGTATTTTTTGTCATGTTAAATCAAATGTTGAAATATTAAAATATTCATAGGAAGTTGTAGAGTATACTTTTAACTTTTTATAATTATTTTTATTCCTCTCCTTAACCAAAGATCAAATTTATTTTTTTTCCTCCTCTTTTTGACTCTAAAATTATTGACTATCTTTGTATTTTTTTCCAAGATCTATTAAGACATTAGATTATGGTATAGAGAGGAAATGCACTTCTCCCAATACACTAAAAGTAGAGACATGAAGATTTAAACTATTGACTCAAACTTAATTTTAAGATAATACAAATCGGCAATAAGTAAGCATGATGCAAAATCATTAATGAAAGTCCCAACATGGAAGATCGAAAATAATAATTTATGTTCTTCGAGCTTGACCTATTAAGCACTTTCTGTATAACCTTTCCTCAATCTCTTTATCTTCATTATTTATTCTATACTTTATATTATTTATATTTTTTTAATTGTTGAACAATAATTATTTAGTTGAATATGTTAATAACTAAATTAATAGTATTTTCTCAGTTTTTCTAGTAAAATAATCTATAAAAAAGTTGCTTAGATTACACGTGCAAAGCACGTGTCCAAAAATTAGTATATTATTAAAAATAAAAAACGTCAAAGTTAGAAGTAAAATTGTCCTATCATTTTCTTTTTTTTTTTTTAAAAAAAAAAAGAACCCTTAAAAATACAATGTACGTTGCAAGATGTAAGGTTATCAAGTTATATCACCTAATTATATTGTTCCCATTAATTATCAAATTATTACAATTAAGAAGACAAAAGACACCTAATTATATTATTCAATTTATTATCAAGTTATTATTATGAAGAAGACAAAAAGAAGAGAACAAGATCTTTAATTATATTATTCAATCATTATCATCAAGGAGATAAAAGGACCCCTATTTGTATTATTCAATGAATTAGCCCTGAGGAAACTCAGGCACAGTAGAGCAATTTCTAGAATGGGTAATTGCACATTTAAATTAAATAAATTTAGAGAATTACGTTTTTATTTTATGTATCTGTCCTTTCACTCCTTTATATAATTAATGGATAATTATAAACATTTTAAGGATATCTCTCCAACATGATTTTTGAGTTCCTGTAGAATTTTAAAAAAACGTTAAGCTTATAAATATTATTTGTGCTTCACAAATCCTCTGTATCGCGATATAATTTTACTTTTAAAAGCAATAAACATCTGCTAAAATTAGTTTGGTCAGCAAATCAGAGTAATCCAGTTATCAGCAACAAATTGGAATGAAGATTTGTTCACATTTGAAGTTCAACGTTTTGGCTTTTTGCATACATTGAGTCAAATACACACTAGTCTTATTAAACGCTTGAGCCAATTGATAAATGTACGTCTATTTTGCTTTGTTTGAAAGTTTTGTCTGGAATTATATTTACTCATCATGTTTTGTCAATCAAAAAATTATTCTATGTATTAAGATGTGAATTTTTTTGTTAATTTTGTAAGTAGAGGTATTTACACACATTTACCGTAACCTAGGGCTTAAAAATTTTTGCATTTTGCTAAAGATTTCAGGTAATATAAGTTAAAAAACTTATTTATTTCAAATTCAAAAACCTTCTTTAAATTAGAAATATTCTTTATTTTGATCTTAATATATTCGTCCTAAATTGGTTATCAACTGTTATTTTTTCAACATGTAACTTTTTTTTCATCTGTGACCTTATCGGACACACCTAAATATAAATAACTAAACATTATTTTTGGTACAAAGAAAAGTAAATAGATAGTAATAAGATAAATTGCTATTGACTTTCACAGATTAAATATTTAATAAAATTGTTATTTATATTATAAACTTCTTCTGGATAAATCTTTTGAGATAATAATTTATACATTTGATTGTAAATCATTGTCGCTCTTATTATTTGACTCTACTTCTCTTCCAGGGGTCACTCTAGAAAGGGGGAAAACATTGAGAAATATTTCAAGAAAAGGAAAGGAAATATTTGATATACATGTAGATGTAGTTATTTTTTTTCCATCCTTTCTCATTTAAGCACTTTGAATTTACAGAAGAACATAATGAAAGTAACTCCAAAAAAAAAATATTCAAGATCTGTATGTAAAGGCTAGAAGAATTCTCCCTAATTGAGTGTCCTCATTTTTTTTTTTTAACGACTTTTTGAAAATGCATTCGAATTAACTTATTGCGTTTGCGAGGAAAAGTACCATAACTCTTTCCTCATCTATAAATTTTATACAATAGTAGAGGACATACGTGCAACACACATTCCTAAAACTAGTGATCTTACGATGATGTAACATATGTGATAACCACTGAAAGTCAATTTGATAAATTTCATATGTGATAACATATGTTACCAATCTTTTTTTTAAATTTAAAAAATGATGCTATGTTAATTGACCATGTATGAAATATAAATATGCTCATTATACGTATTAGTATTAGGTATGCCATTATTGTGAATGGAGTATACGCTGCCAGCATCCTTCCTTATCTTGATTCCATTCTTCTTACTCATCTACAAACACCTCATACAAATATCTCGAAACCTTCCACCAGGGCCTCGACCATGGCCAGTACTAGGAAATATTCTCCAGATTGGAAAAAAACCCCATATTTCCCTGGCACAATTTGCCAAAAATCATGGTCCATTGATTTCTGTCAAGCTGGGAAGTCAACTGGTTGTGGTTGCTTCATCCCCTGATTCCGCAGCTGAAATCCTCAAGACTCAAGATCGTCTACTCTCAGCTCGATCTGTGCCCAAAGTTGCTACTTATCAACTCTCTGTTATTGATCAACACTCAATTGTCTGGTCCAGTGATTTAAACAATCACTGGAAGTTCTTGCGGGCATTTTGTCGAACACACTTGTTCTCACCCAAAGCGTTAGAGTCACAAGCTGCTCTAAGGGAGAAAAAAGCGTCTGAAATGATAGATTTTCTCAAGTCTAAGAAAGGGGAAACTGTGAAGATTTCTGAAATTCTGTTTGGAACGATTTTAAACACGTTAGGGAACCTTTTCTTTTCAAAAGATTTATGTCATTTGGATTATGAAATGAACACTAGCGGGATCAAACATGTTATTAGAAAATTTGTTGAATTGGGAGCTACGCCAAATATATCAGAATTCTATCCTGTATTTGATGCTCTGGATTTGCAGGGACTGAGAAAGCAGACTGAAATATATCAGAATCAATTGATCAACATCTGGAGTGATATTGTCAAGGAAAAAAGGCAGGCAATTAGTCGTGGTAGCTCGGACTTTTTGGATGTCATGATTGATAGTGGATTCTCGGATTTACAGATCAATATCTTATTGATGGTAATTTCTCTATGTCCCTTGGGATCAATTTCTTAGAAATAATATACTCCGGTTGAGAACCAGTTTCAAACAGGAGAATTTGATGAAGCAGATGTGAAATTTTAATCAAAATTGATCGACTGACATGGCACAATATTGTTCTTCAATTTCAGGAATTAATTGCTGCGGGTTCTGACACGACTACCTCAACAATCGAATGGGCAATGGCAGAATTGCTAAGGAACAAGGACGCAATGCACAAACTTCAGGCTGAGCTTACAACCAAGATCGGGGAAACTGATAGTTTTATAACAAAATCAAACATCACTGAACTTCCATATTTGGCTGCTTGTGTCAAGGAGACGTTGAGAATCCATCCGCCTACTCCCTTCTTGATTCCTCGTCGGGCTCCTGAGACGTGTAAGATTATGAATTACACCATCCCAAAGAACTCGAGGTTGTTTGTGAATGTTTGGGCTATAGGTCGCGACTCCAACACCTGGGAAGATGCATTATCTTTCAGGCCCAAGCGATTTCTTGACTCGAATGTGGACTTCAGGGGTCAAGATTTTGAGTTCATGCCATTTGGGGCAGGGAGGAGGATATGCCCTGGCTTGGCCTTTGCTAAAGAAGAGGTTCACTTGATCTTAGCTAGTTTGATCCATTACTTTGAATGGTCACTTCCAAATGATGAGGATCCAATACAGTTAGATATGGAAGAAAAGTTTGGAGTTACTCTACAGAAAGAAAAGCCTCTACTGATTGTCCCTATATAATACATCTTTTTTTCTCTCCATGTACAACATGTGCCTTCACTTACAAATAAATACTAGAAACGTCACCTGGTTCCTTACCGTCTTTACTTTGCATATCAGATTCCATATTTCAACTATTTATGTATTCTTTGCTTTCTTATCATTTTTCTGAGTTTCATACCTAATAGATAGGTGACAAGAAATAATTTCAACAAAAACAATCTGCATATATATGTAATTTATAGTATTGTATAAATAGTTATAGAATGCATATATAAGATATCGATATTATATAAAATAGAGTATAATAATGTATATATGTTATATAACTATGTATTAGAGAGGTACATACATCCATACACAATGCTTATACAATATTTATACATTGCGACGTACAATTCTTCTTCCTCGACAAGCTAAAAAAATTTTGATGCTGAGCAACTCAAATTTATTTTAAACAATCACAAATTTTAGATACGAGCTCCTCTCGATTTTTGAGTCATTTGAAACATTATTTACTTGAAATGATTCACGTTTCCAATATGTTGAATTTGTCAAGCCCCCGAACTACCGTGATTGACACCCACACTAATCTTTTGATAAGAGAACTATTACTAAACCCAACTAAGGCAATTAACACAAGACAACCATTTAAGATGTGAAAACAGGTTAAGTTAGCAAGTCAAATATTGAGTTTCTACGAATTCAAACAAAACAATCTAAAGCCATACGAAAGATAACCCCTAAAAATTGAAAGTCATTATACCAAAACTTCATCTAATAGTCAAAATATGGTTATGTAACCCAAGAAAAACATAAGTAAACAGAATCTAAAATGTTTAAGTCCAGATGAAATGAACTAAGATGATAAATGGTAGCCTGGAAGAGTTGGCTCATTGTTGGATTTGGCCACTCAGTGATCTCCTACTTGAAGTTTGTCAACAGCCGTCTGAATATGCCTTGTACTCAACAGAAAAGAGCAAATGTAATATCAATTGCGGATCTAGGATTTTAAAGTTGTGGGGTGCTCTCTTAAGTTAAGGCTGTGGAATCAAAATTTTTATAAGAGGTTCAAAACATAAAAGGTAAATACACAAGAACCAAAGGGTGTTCAATATCTATACTATATATACAAAATATAATTTTAAGTGTGTATAAATAGTATATTTTTTGCCAAAGAGGATTCAAATGAACTCCTTGGGTCTATGTAGCTCCGCCCTCACTTAGCTACCAATTATAAAGCATAAATTCACAAATTCAGTACTTTTCATAAAAAGACAATCATATATGAAATTATAAAAAAAATAATAAGTATGAACAACTATTCACCATGTTCCTTTTCACTTGTCATGGTTTCATTTTTGGAAAAATAATATAATTAGGCAAACATATAATATGTATTTACATTATACAACTATAGTTTGAAAAAAATTATAATTTATAGCTATAGTTAGGATTTTGTTGTTATAGTTAGGGTTTTGGTTGTTATTTTCTCTCTCCTCTCTCAGTCTCTCTCTCTCTGCAATTTCTTGAAGATATACAATTACAAATCTATACCAGTTGCATATATACAGTTATTTTGACAAGTATACATAGTCAATTCGACAGATATACATATACAATTCGCCTCTCTCCTCGCTTTCTCAATCTTGCTCACCTCTCTCCTCCCTTCTCTCAATCTCACTTGCCAGATATACAAATATATATGTATATTAGTTACACATATATAATTATTTGAAAGATATACACATATAACTTGACAAATATGCATATACAGTTTGTCTCTCTCCTCCCACTCTTGATCTCGCTCATCTCTCTCCTCCCTCTTCTGACCTTGCTTGCCTCTTTCCTCCCTCTCTCGATCTAGCTCATCTTTTTCCTCCTCTCCAAGTCACATAGCCGAGGTCATATTGTGTAATTATGTAAAATACAACTGTTTCAAGTCTAGGCTATTTATGAAAGTTTCTCATTTTCTAGAGGCAAACAATACCGATCTTGAGTAACATTTTAAAATATAATTTTTTTTTATCATATTGATATAGAAAATTATAAGTTATAGAACTTTTAATATACTTTTTAAACATCAAAATTTTAATTTTAAAATATTGATTTATTCTAATCTAATTTAGTCTTGAAAGTTATAATTTAATTTTTGCAAAGTGAAACATGACAATTATTAGGAATGAAGAGAATAGTATGTATTATCTTAAATAAAGAAGAAAGGAAAAATATTTATTTGTACATAATCGTTCTTAGGAAAATAGTAAAAGATAATTATAATTATAAATAAGAAAAAAATAGGGAAAATAGCAAAGAAACGTGCGAAGAGTGAGATTTGAACTCAGGCTAATAAAAACCTTAAGCACCCACTTTGAACCATTGAACCAATCAAACCATTTGTTTTATAAATGCTCTATGTTAAATCTATACCTATTTTTCTTACTTTCTACATAAATATATAATGTCTGGTGCTATGTTAATGGGTGCTCAAGCACCCAACGGATTTCATATGGATCCGCCCCCGTGTAATATCTATAAATTAAACATAATAATAGTGTACTGGTAGAATATTCACGCGGTTAATCCAATAAGTGAAATATATACAGGTAACCAAAATATAGTAAAATCATATATCTATCTATACTATATTAAAAGTGTGAAGGTCCTTAATAATGTTGATTGAACTTTTTGCCCTTCATTAAAAAAACTCATCTTTAGACAAAATCATTTTTTCACCCTTTTTTTAGAATTATTATTTTAATAATATTAAATATAAATAAAAATTAAATAAAGAAAAATTCCTACAGAATTCTTTTCCAAATAAAATAGATTGGTATAAAAGAAAATTAGTCCAAAAAATTAAAAGGGAAATACGTCCAATTTAGTCAAAAAAAATTTAATGAAAAATTAAATTTTAAAAATCCCCACATAAAGAATCCTTTTATAACTAAAATAGACTTGGTGTAAAAGGAAATTAGTCAAAAAGAAAAAAAAAAGAAAAACGCGTGAAAAAAGAAAAAAAATAAGGAAAACAATTTTAGGAATGTTTTCCTTTTTCGTAGGGAACATGATTTAGTTAATTTTCGTCTTTTTACCATTTTTTAAGAATTATTATTTTAATAATATTAAATACAATAAAAACTAAATAAAGAAAAATATCTACACAAAGAACCGTTTTCTAACTAGAGTTGGTCTAAAAGGAAATTAGTTTTAAAAAGAAAGTGAAAAACGTCCACATTAGTAAAAAGGGAAAAGTTTTTCCTATTTTTAACGGAACAGGTTTGGTTAACAAAAATTAATAAAATTAAATAAATAAAACTTGCTACACAAAGAATATTTTCTAACTAAAATAGGCTTGGTCTAAAAGGAAATTAGTTAAAAAAATCAAATATATATATTAAAATTGAAAAAAAACGTCCACATTAGTGAAAAAGAAAAAAGATTTCCTTTTTTTTAAGGGAACACGTTTGGTTAAAAAAAATTATCTTTTTTTTTGTTTTGTTTAAGGTAACTCAAGTTTTGATTAATTTATTTTCAAAAAAAAAAAAATTAAAAGGGGAAAATATATTAATTGTTTGAAATTAAAGAAAAGTGTTTCTAATTTCACTATGAATCCTAATTATATAATGAAAGGCTTTGTCCTAAATATAATAAAATATTGTTTTTTTTCTTATTTGATTTATTTCTCCACTTCTATAAAAACACTTCAATTTCTACTTTTGATTCATTCACTCCTTTTATCGATATCTTATTTTATAATTTTTTTCGAACTTCAATTCTTAGGTTTACTTATATTACACACTTATTTTCTTTGTTTCATATTCTTTTCTCTTTCTTTTTCACTTTTTGAATTTAAAG
>JAABOM020000075.1:3869977-3881181 GCA_011800125.2 Solanum clarkiae | reverse complement strand
GGAGTTAGGTGAGAGTTAGGTGGGAGTAAAAAAAGGTAAAAGTAAAAGTGAAAAGGAGAAAGAAGGGGACACGTGGGGTCGGGGAATATATGGGTTGATTTTGGGTTGATATTTGATGGGAGTTAGGTGGTATTTAAGAAATTGGGGGTGCATGGCCCCCACATGCAGTTTATTTATTTATTTATTTATAAAAAATATTTAAAAATTACTAAGAATGAAAATAAAATCCCTGTGAATATTTTGACACCGTGGAGGGTAAAAATTGGGTGTCAACAGACATTATTAATTGAACTTTTTGTATGTCTTTTAAATATTTTAAGTTGTTAATTCTTGTAATTTAAAATATTTTTTTATTTAATTTTCATATATAATTATATTAGTATTGTTAATTATCTAGATTTACCGTAATTTTTACATAGTTTTCTAATTCAATAATATATGTTATTTCTTTTGTCCCCTTTTATGTGATGTCGATAGATTAATTTCAATAATCAATTGAATTTTTTATTTTTTTAAAAAAATTGGAAGTTGTCAAATATCACGATTTATAGTTTTTTTTTTAAAATAATTTTATGCAACATGTTTTCAAAAGTATTTTAAGCCGTCAATTATCATGATTAGTAGTATTTTTTTATACAGTTTTTTAAATATATAAAATACTAAAAATAAGACAAATAAATTAAAACAGAAGAACCATAAAAAAAAAATTAAAGATGTATCTTCAAGCTGCTCAAACAATCATATCGACATGCCGCCTACTTGAGCAGCTAAACTCCCTCTTACAATATAATAGAATATCTAATTTAAGTATTTCGTTTTAATTTTAAGTATTTAACGTCTTTATTAGTTTATATGTAGACTAATTAAATTGTTAATATTTCCACACTAACATGGGTGTACACATAATATACATGTGTGAATATTATATGTAATTAAGTACTATTTCAACAAAATAATAAAAGTTGTAGCAGCAATAACAAGCACAAATGAGCAACGAACATCAACTAGTTAGCTAGTGGACTTTGGACGTATACGTGGATATTTGTAGCAACAGTATAGATTAAAGTTTTTGATGGCTTCAAGGGGTGACCTGTTATATAATCTTGAATAATTCTTTTTCATGGGTTAATTTTTGAAGTTTCGATAAATTTAAGATTTTTTTTTAATTTCTAATAGAATTCATTACAATTATTATTTATCGATGATGGAATCTCATGTTAAGTTTTTCACACTCCAAATATTCAGCTCGTGAGCATGAAATGGGTGTTGAAGAACCTCACATAGAATGAAATTAAAATGGAATAAATTGTCTTTTTATAATAATAATGAGCAATTCTTCCCATGTCTCATGAGCTAACTAGATTTTGAAATTGAGATAGATCCTAATTCATTTCTTTACCGAGAGATATAAATAAAGTAAAGTAGTAAAGACAAACAAAAATTAAAAATAGAGTTACTCTTTGCATATGATATAGTTTATCAATATTTTACTTGTCAAGAGCTGAAACTTGTCTTGAACTAATATATTGGTGATAGTATGTATTATGCCACACCTCGATGTGCAAGGTTATTCAATTTTAATTGATCCATCTACATAAAAATTCTAAGTTGAGTGATCTTATCAATATAAAATAAAATAAAATAATTTTGCTACATAATTTATCATAGTTAAAATGAATTTTTGGGTATTTATACTCTTCCAATTCATCTTGCATACATAATTGCTAAAAACATCATTGTCAATTATTGAATGAAAGAAAAAGCTAACAATTTCTTAATGAAAACAAGAAAAATAAATTCTATAAGTAACATTTCATATTGATTATATGTTCTCCATCCTTCAACGCATCGCATCTTTCCCCAGCCTTTCATAGTCGGTAGGTCCATACCTCTTATAATATTTATCTAAATTATGATGTATCTCACTTTTTTCATGTTCACAAGGGGACCAGTGAAAGAGAGGGTGACTAGAATATTCATTTGCAAAGCCTCACTGGTATCTCACTTTACCTTAAACAGATACATCTACTGGACGGAGGAGTCAACACCTAACTAATTCTAAAGGTGATCCTATTTCAATTAAAATTTACTCTCACTTAATAATATTATTACTCTTCTCATTTCAAATTAAGCAGGGTTGTAGTTCATTTCATGTTCATTAAAAAAGTAATATTTCATTTCAAAGTGTAATTTTGAAATATATATATTTTTAAAAATGCTCTTTAAAAAAGTAGTGATGGAGGCAGGTATTTTATTAAGGAGTATTAAAATATATAAAAATAAATATACGAAAAAGTCAAGGATGTACCAAAATGTAAATATATATAAAAAAGAATATTTTTTTATGTAATTATACAATATATTTTTCGATAAAGGGGTGTCGAGTGACACCTTTGATCTCAACAACATGTGGTTCTACCACTATAAAATGTGTTTTTAATGAGAAAGAGTTTGTGCTTTACAAATAGCTTTATGTAATTATACAATATATTTTTCGATAAAAGGGTGTCGATTGACACCTTTGATCTCAACAACATGTGGTTCTACCACTATAAAATGTGTTTTTAATGAGAAAGAGTTTGTGCTTTACAAATAGCTTTTAAAAACATCTTCGAACAATAATTAGAATTTAGTTTCAAAGTGTGTGTTTTTCAAAATGTGCTTTTGGAGGATTGCTTTTTTTTTTTTTTTTTTGGTTAAAGCTGATGAAAAACAGCTTCTGTTACTTCCGAAAGCATTTATTTTCTTGCAAAAACTTAGTCCAAACACCTTAGTTTGGCCTCCCAAAGGTTTAATCAAATATGCTATCAGTTAGCTTTATTAGATACTTTTAAAAACTGGATACTGTTAAGAAAAAAATAGTCCTTTAATTAAAGGTATAATTGGAAACAATTCCTACTATTTTTGTCTTGAATATTTGAGAGATATTTATTTGGGGATTTTTATTTATTTATTTATTTATTTATTTATTTATTTTTGCTAAGGCAATACATATGGAATTTTGAAAGAGCACAAACAAGACAAGTGTGGCATGACTGACTGAATTTTTTAACATCATTCTTGGGATGAAAAAGTTGTTGGATGAATGGAGGTGAAGTATGATGATCCAGTTGTATAAGGATAAGAGTAACATTCATAATTGTAACAACGTAAGTATAGGGGTATCAAACTGTTAAGCCACGTTATGAAGATGCAAAAGAAGATGGTGAAACTAAGAGTGAGAAGGGACGTATTTAGTTTCGAGAACGAATTCGAATTTGTATTAACGCTTTCAATTACAAAAGACATTCATTTGATCAAAAGATTGGTAAAGATGGTGAAGCTAAGAGTGAGGAGGGATGTGTTTAGTTTTGAGAAAGTTCGAATTCATATTTAAGGCTTTTAATTACGAAAGACATTCATCTGATCGGAAGATTGGTGGAATAACATATAAAAAAGGAAAAGAAACATTTACATGGTATTCATTGATGTAGAAAGAATTTATAATAAAGATTTTGAGAAAGAATCAATAACTGCTTAAGGCATTCTTATAGGATATACTAGAGTAACAATAAAGTTAAGATGTGAACGATGAGTGAGGACATGTACCATTCATTTACACATATATACACACAGTATATATGAAAACACACTGGCCTTTGCATTATATATTTGTGTTATCCTCAAAATCTTAAAGACTTTATTTGACAAAAAAAGTATTTGTCTATGTAATCTGTCATTTTAAGACAAATATTTTTACAAAAAAAAAAAAAATTAAATTTCCAAATATTTATAGTTGATAAAAATATATCACTATTTAATCCTAACTTTTCAAGCTTGAAAAATGCATCATGAAAACACTAACTCAACTTATCTACTGAATTTATATTTATTAATTAGGTGTTTGTTATTATTTGACTTTCAAGTATATAGTGATATTGTTGTCAATGTAAATAGAAAAATTGGATGTTCCACTGTGTGGAGAAAACATCAGTACCCCCTACACTGATCAGTGATTTTTTTTTTTAAAAAAGGATTAAAATCTTTAAGTTCAATTTTTTTACAAAATTTGCTTATTATTAAATGATAATATAAACTTATAAATATTTTTTAATAATTTTTAAATATATCAATATAAATCATAGTTCTTTTAAAAAATCAAATATTTTTCTCAACAACTATGGCCAAACACATAGTAAGAAGTAAGAATCCACCCAAAAACGATGTGTTAAAAACATTTAAAAATTTCCAGCTATAAAGCAAAGGTTTTAAATTTTACTATATACTTCACAAACTAACAAAAACAATTTTTGTTTTAATTTAGTTATCCTACTTTATTTTATAATTCATTTTTAAAAAATCTCTTTTTTCTACCAATTCTCTAATTTCAAATATTTATACAAAGCTAAAAATATTTTTTAATACATTTAATACTATACCTTTAATTTGAAAATATAAAATTTCAAAAGTATATTTTATTTTTAAATCCCGTCCGTGTTAAACTTCCGCTTCACGAGTCCACTTTGGAATTCTTTTTTCCATTTTCTCCCTCCTTTTTTTTTCCACTAGTAGAATATTCATTTTTAAAGTTAAATTATATAAATTTTAATTAATATTTTAGAACGTATTTTTTTATATTGATATTAAAAAAATTTACAATTAATAATAATTTTTTTATAATTATTTTCTATTTAAATTTTATTTGAAAATATCAAATTATTTTAATTTAATTTAACTTTGAAAATTAATCGACTTTCAAAAAACACAAGATGACAAATAAAAATGGACCGAAAATACTACTCCCTTCGTTCACTTTTAGTTATAAGAAATTTACTAATTTAATTTTCATTTTTACTAATCATTTTTGACAAATCAAGATAGAATAATTTTTCCTTTTTCCTGACTTTAAAAACTATAGTGCGTGGAAGTATTAATTAATAGGAATGAAATAATAAATTTACTTGACCTATAATTATTTTAGTGTGTTTGAGAATTAAGGGAGTAACTAATAATCTCACTCCCCCATACCACGCCCTCCCCAATACCCTCCTCCCTCACCCCAGCGTGCTTGTCTTCTCTCTTAACTCCTATAAAAAAAAAGTACAGGCCAGCAAAATTTATCATATCTCTTCATAATCAAAGGACCATTTTGCTATGCCATGGCGGGTTCTAATCAAACCCCATATTATACTCCAACTTCCAAACCTTCACCACCCACACACCCTTTTTTCCCATGGAAAAAACTCAATCTTTATTATTCTTTAGCTGCCATCACTTTCCTCTGTTGTGCTTCTTATTACGCTGGAAAATTGCAACACACCACCACTACCATTACCCTTCCAGTCATCACTTCTACCACTAATTGCTTCTCTTCTCAGAACACCACTTCCCCTGTTTCATCCACCCAATTGGATTTCACCACTCACCATTCCGCCGGCGACGGAAACGCCGGAGCTGTACTACCAGATGACACCGTCAAGATTTATCCCCCTTGTGACGTTAAGTTCAGCGAGTACACTCCATGTGAAGACCCCAAAAGGTCGTTGAAGTACAACAGAGACAGATTGATATACAGAGAAAGGCATTGTCCAGAACAGAGTGAATTCTTGAAATGCCGTATACCGGCACCGTATGGTTACAAGAATCCGTTCAAATGGCCACTGAGCAGGGATCTGGCTTGGTATGCTAATGTGCCTCATAAAGAATTGACGGTGGAGAAGGCAGTTCAGAACTGGATTAGATTCGAAGGGGACCGGTTCAGATTTCCCGGTGGTGGTACAATGTTCCCTAATGGTGCTGATGCATATATTGATGATATTGGAAAATTGATTAATCTAAAAGATGGTTCTATTAGGACCGCCATTGATACAGGATGTGGGGTAAATTTTTCTTTATCTTGCTCCTAATTTTAGACGTTTCTGTTAAAACAGAGGTTATTTTTGTTTACTTTCTTTCTTCCCTTTTATGGGTCCATGAATCTTGATTTTTACTATCTTGGATTGGTTTTCATTTCTTGATTTTTTGATAAAATAAAAGCTAATATTTCCCACATTTTAGCAGTCTCAATTCTGCAGAGAACCTTATTTTGGTTGAATTCGACCATTTCATCTCTTGTTCGGGAGTGGATAATATGCTCCAAGTCAGGACCCAACAGCTTTTTTGGATCCAGAAATAAACCAAACCGCCTTTTTCCTGTATTAGACTTTTCCATGCATAATTTCTTCTTTCCTAATTCTACAGTGAAATGTACCGGAAATTTGGCAGCATCGCATGAGCGGTGTTTCAGATCACAAAATTCAAAAGTTAATTATTGGTGTCAAGTCGCATAAGTTAGTATTTAAACAATTTACATACAGGTGGCGAGTTGGGGAGCCTATCTTTTGTCAAGGAATATCCTAGCTATGTCATTTGCACCTAGAGATACACACGAAGCGCAGGTTCAATTTGCTCTTGAGCGTGGAGTTCCTGCTCTGATTGGAGTCATTGCTTCCAAGAGACTCCCTTATCCCTCTAGAGCATTTGACATGGCTCATTGCTCTCGTTGCCTTATTCCTTGGGGCGAATATGGTGCGTACTAATTCTGTTAATTTCGATATCTAATGACTTGACATTGTGATTATATTGTAATTGATGGATTGGTGGATCAGATGGTACATACTTAATCGAAGTTGACAGAGTCCTGAGGCCTGGTGGATATTGGATCCTTTCCGGTCCACCAATCCACTGGAGGAAATACTGGAAAGGTTGGGAAAGAACCAAAGAAGACCTTAATGCTGAACAAACAAAAATTGAGAAGGTGGCCAGGAGCCTGTGCTGGAAAAAGTTTGTTGAGAAGGATGACATTGCTATATGGCAGAAGCCATACAATCATTTACACTGCAAAAAATTGCGAAAGGCGTCAAAAAATCCACCAATGTGTCCTCCCCAAGATCCTGATAGAGCCTGGTTTGTGCCTCTTCCAATCGTAAAACATCATTTATACTGAGGAGTTGTCTTATACATTGATGTATGTTTTCAGGTACACGGAGATTGAAACATGTTTAACTTCCTTGCCTGAAGTTTCAAGTGAAGGAATGGTAGCTGGTGGACAGTTGGAAAAATGGCCTAAAAGATTACACGCGATACCACCAAGGATTAGCAGAGGAACTGTAAATGGGGTCACTGCGGACACCTTCAACAAGGATACACAACTATGGATAAGAAGAGTTTCATACTACAAGACGGTGAATAATCAACTTGGCCAACCAGGGAGATACCGAAATCTATTAGATATGAATGCCTACTTGGGTGGTTTTGCTGCGAATTTGATTGATGACCCTGTTTGGGTGATGAACATAGTTCCTGCCGAGGCTAAGGTTAACACGCTTGGTGTTATCTACGAACGAGGATTAATTGGGACATACCAGAGCTGGTAATTTCACTAACAAAAATTGCTACGTCTACTACATAACGTCTCAATACCAAACCAGACATTAGTATATTTTTTGATTTACCATGAACATTTGTTGCAGGTGTGAGGCTATGTCAACTTACCCAAGAACATATGATCTTATTCATGCTGACTCTGTATTTACTCTGTATGAAGACAGGTATAGTAAATATTGAAACCCCTTTAGCTTACATTTTTAGTTTGAATTTTGCTGGTGAAAATCTTGATTGATATATACAGATGTGAAATGGAAGATATATTACTTGAAATGGACAGAATATTAAGGCCAGAAGGGAGTGTAATAATTCGAGATGATGTAGATAGATTGATCAAAGTGAAGAGGATAACAGATGGGCTGAACTGGGATAGCCAAATTGTGGATCATGAAGATGGACCATTGGAGAGGGAAAAGCTTCTATTTGCAGTAAAGACATATTGGACAGCTCCATCTATCCAAGAATCTTGAAGAAAAAGAAAAAAAAAAACTTTCATATTCCCAATTTTCCTGTCTTTTTCATTTTTTTTACTTGTTTCTCTTACCTATTACTACAACTGTGATATATATGATTCTTTAGCTATTAATCAGAATTACTGACATGAATGAATGAAGTGGGGAGTTCCTTCAATTTTGGCTGAAATCAGGATTAGCCATTTCTATAGGTAGATCAATTTGTTTAATCCACGTCATTATTTCTATTTTAGTTATCACATTTTCTTTTTGTAAGTCTTAAGAAATTACAGATAAAAAATATTTAAGAATTACTTTATCCTTATCTCTCTACAGTAAATTATACTATATTAAAGAACAAGACTAAGCTAATCGTATTTCATGAAGATTAAAATGTGACATAATAAAAAATTAATCTTATCATATGATTTTATAAAATGACAAGTAAATTGGGCAAGTATTTTTAATAAGCATTTGGACATGTGATTTAATCTTGTGTTTTGAAATTATACAATGACTCATAATTTCAAAACATGAGATGAAATTCTAAAATCTCTAAATAGCTTAAATTTCAAATTATGATTTCAAAATCTTCAAATACAAAAATTTAAAGTTTATACATACATACTAGTATTAAAGTAGAGTTATCCTATTATCACCTATAAAGTAGAGATAATGAATTAAAAGAGCATAACAACACTACTAGCAAAGACAAAGTTGTTTAATCAAATACAATGCCCTTCATTCAACCTTTATGCTTTTATGATCACCTTTAGTTACCAGATTTAATTTCTTAATTCAAGCGTTGGATTAGCCATTAGATCACTTTGTTTTTAAGCCTCCTCATTATCCAACCTTTATTCCATATTACTCTCTTCGTCCATTTTTACTTGTCTCCCATATTATTTTGGAATGTCTAACAATATTTGTCTACTTTAGTCTTTATGAAATCAATAAATAATTTTGCACTAAGTTCCTAATTTGTCCATTTTTCAACACATTATATTTATTAAATTCAAAGGATGATGATTTAGTAAAATTACTCCTATCATTTACTATTTTTTAATCTTTATGTCAAATCAATAGGGACAAGTACAGATAAACAGATAGAGTAATTATCAATAATATTTACTTCGTTCTAAAATAAATGTCGCTTAATTTTTTTTAAAAGAAAAACTTGTCCCAAGAATGGTGGAACTTTTGAATTTCAAGTTGTGCAACTTGAATCTTCGGTTTATTAATTTGTACCTGGGGATGGGAAACAATTCGAATTGAGTAATTTTATAGTACCCAAGATTTTGGGAAGTGGATTGCTGTTTAGTTAGCTCTACTACAATTTTTTAATTATACAGTTAAGCTGTTCCCCTGTTAAATTCAGGCGTGTTTAACACTGCTTAGGACAGATCCGCTTCACCTGTTTTCCTCTCTCAAATTAATAGCTTCACCAGTCACAGATACTTAAGACTTTGCTTTAATTAATTATTCTTCCGTTTGTTTATTATTTTAATTTGTCACTTCTAACATTATCAAAACAAACATTATTATTTTTCTCATATTTTATCTTTAGCACCGTCGATGATAAAAATATTCATTTTCCTAAGATCCTGCTTTAGTTAATTCGATATAAGCCACTGATATTAAAATGGGATCTGTGTCCGCCTCACCCATCTAAATATAAAAACTCCGAAAAATAGAAATAAAATATTGAAAAAATTACACAACTAATTTAATATACATAACTATAATTTTGCTCCGTTAAAATTCACCACTACAGTTTAATAAAAATAGCTATACGAATGTGATTCGTACACATCTTTAACTGCTTTCTTTTCCCTTTTATACAAATGACATTTTCTATCTAATACCTCCTCATTGATTTCTCTCCTTGTAGACACAAAAATTTTAATGAATTAAATTCATACAAAATTTGAATTTAAATTCATAATTATTTGGATTAAATTAATTAATTTGGGCTTCACAAATTAATAAGTCCATTTTTATTAATTTCAAGTTCAACCTTCATTTCATCTTGAGGCTTAAACTTATGCCATGTGTCAAGATGACTTGCCATTCAAGATCAAGACCAACAAGAAAATGTCAAGTTCAAGGCCAACAAGAAAATGTCATGTGTTCTCATGATGTTAAATTCATACAAAATTTGAATTTAAATTCATAATTATTTGGATTAAATTAATTAATTTGGGCTTCACAAATTAATAAGTCCATTTTTATTAATTTCAAGTTCAACCTTCATTTCATCTTGAGGCTTAAACTTATGCCATGTGTCAAGATGACTTGCCATTCAAGATCAAGACCAACAAGAAAATGTCAAGTTCAAGGCCAACAAGAAAATGTCATGTGTTCTCATGATGTGGCAATCCTGATCAAAGTTCAACAACCCATTAAAAATCAATCTTATCACATAGTGTTTGTGATAAGCTTGATGACTTGCAAGAACCAATCAGAAGAAAGCAAAAAAATTCATCCACATTTGGATTGCTTCCCTCCTACAACTATAAATAGAAGGGTTACATAATTTTCTGAGGACATTTTGCAAGTATTGGAGAAAAGCTACAACACCCACTACATAGCTCTTCGAAGAGGTGGTCAACGGAGTTCTTCCCGGAGATCAACTTGAAGCGATGAACTGCTGCCTACATTCCCGGAGATCCAAACGCATCTCAAGGAGGTCTACGTCACCCTTCATTCGAGAAATACGCTATTACAAGCCCTCGAATCATGGAAATACGTCGGGAGAGAAGAATCAAGAGAACAACGGAATTGTACTCACTAAAGATTCATTAATAAAATTATCCTTTCCTTTTATTATTTTGGTTGCAGTTAATTTTCCGCATTTCACGTAAATTAGTTGCGAACAAATTTGGCACACCCAGTGGGACCAATTCTGCTCTTCATACTTCTTCCTGTAAATCAATTCAACTGCTGTGATGGACTTCAAAAAGATCAATGATGCTCCAGGCAAGGACTCTACTACTACCACATCTACTAAGCTTAGTCACGGTGACCCCGTCACTCGACGCAAGTTCAAAACTAATGGTTTGAATGGACATGAATACTTCACTTCCTTGGAGCTAGCGAAAAAGACGCAAATCTCATCTAGCGGTTGAATCTGCGAACCCTAAAGTTAACCTTGCATCTACATTGTTTGATGAATTCTCCCATACTTGCTTTAACATGGGTGAATCAGATAGTTCGACGATGTCACACCCCAAGTCCCGTTAGGGCGGACTGGCACCCATTGCCGATAAGACCCGGGAGAACCAACCTGTAACCATGCGCTTACTATACGTATTATGAGGGGTTTGTACCTTTAGCATGCCTTAAAGT
>JAABOM020000075.1:3850618-3869877 GCA_011800125.2 Solanum clarkiae | reverse complement strand
GGTTTGCACCTTTCTGAAAGGTTTGCACCTTTTCATCCCACCATTTCCCATTCACCAATATCAAAACCCAACATTATATACTCTGCAATTTCTTGTAGATTTATCATTTAAATTATGGAATAATATATTAGAACACAATACAATACATTATAAAACAATACATAACAACCGTTCAAACAAAATGCAAGTAGCAGCTTCTTACTCCGGTTTCACTCAAATATTATTTAATTAAAAAAATTAAAGAAAATCAAGAAATTTATTTGAATACTTATATTTGCTATAATGAAATAAGACTTCACATCTGCTTCCAAGGCTTCACATCTTTCATTCTCTCGGGAATCTCATTCAGCATGGGACATCTGTGTATATAAAGACCTTTAATGAGAGGCATGGAACTTGAGGCTAAATGCCATCTTTCTAGGTTATGAAGACCTTCAAGACGAAGGAACTCAAGTTGACCGAAGTTGTTATCACTGCAGGTAATTTCGGTTCCTTCATAAGCTTCAGATAATTCGAGATTCCTTAGGTTTGGCAACTTTCCCAAATTAGGCATCGGATCTTCCATCAATTTTGAGCCCCGAAGAGTCATCATTGTGATGGAATTTGGAAACAGAGGCAGTTTCTCTATTCCCCCAATTAAGAGCAATTTGTGGAGCTTTTGACAAGAAATTAGAAATTCAAGGGATGGGAATAGTTCCTTCCTTTTACAGAACAATCTGAGAGTGCTAAGGTTTCTCAAGCTACTAATGTTGTTTAGGGAGTAAGATTTGGTAATATCATGCATGATTAGTTCTAGAAGATTGACTAAATCAATAGGGTCAATATGTTTCCACTGATCACAACAAGCACATTGAAGAACTTGAAGACTAGTGAGTTTGCTTATACGTTCCACAGGTTTTGAATGCGGAGCAACTAAATGTCTTAGGTTTATTAGATCAGCTGTCTCAGGGGGTAGTTGGCATGAGAATGCAGCGACATCAAGTGTTTGTAAATTCTTGAGGTTGCCAATGGAGGAGGGAAGAGCATGAAAACGACCTCTCAGACTCAAGAACTTGAGGTGGTACAAGCTCCCTATGGCATCAGATATAATACCAGCTGTAGTATACATGCACAGCACGTGTAGATGTCGGAACACATTAGGGATCTTCATACGAGTTAAATAAAAAGGACGTACGTCGAGGAACATAATTGACCTCAATTTCAAGTTAGAAAGATCAAGTGAGAGGTACCTTTCTCCTTCATCGTAAATGGCATGTCTGATACATGAAGAGGATATGGAGTGATTTCTTGGATCATAAATGTCAAAGAAGTTTACCTCCAATGCCTTTTGTACCGCAAGATCACGAAGTAGATCATGAACCCTACATCGAGTAACTTTTTCCCAAAATGTTCCAACCACTTGAACCAAGCTTCGTCTTATCAGCTCATTCAGGAAGCCTTCAGCGACTTCCTCCATTCTTTTTACTTGTCTTGGTATGAAACCCTCTGCCATCCACATCCATATTATGTCATTAGCTTGGACCTCTTGATCCTCGTGAAAAATACCAAAGTAGAGAAAACATTGCTTGAGGGCAGTTGGTAAATCATTGTAGCTTAATGATAATATATTGGAGACTTCAATATATTTATCTTCAATAATGTTCTTCCAGAGGTGATCTTTCACCTTTTGCCATTCGTCTAGCCCCCTTTTATGCGAAAGTAGTCCGCTCAATACAACAATTGCAAGAGGTAAGCCTCTACACTTGTCCACCATCTCCTTAGCTAGTGTTTCCATTGCGGAGGCCATTGCTCGAATGTCAAGTAGTTTCCTGCAAAAGAGATCCCAACTTTCTTCTTGGCTTAGGAAACGAAGTTTATGGACAAAACCTCTTTCGTCTGCTCTTTCAGCGACATCCTCTTTGCGGGTGGTGATGATAACTCTGCTACCATTCTTGCTATCTGGGAATGCTCTTTTCAAACTCTCCCATGCTTCTCTGTGCCATACATCATCAACTACCACAAGGTATCTGCGTTCCTTTAGAAGATCACGAAGGTGAATTTCTAGATCTCCTTCTGTCATCCTTTCCAACAACTCTAGAATTTCCTTGGTGCGACCTTGGATAGATTTTATGATATTCCTAAGAAGATCCGTTGTGTTGTACTCTTGAGAAACACATATCCAAGCGCGTGTAGGGAAGCTATTTAGTACATCAGAATTGTTGTAGAGGTTTCTTGCAAGAGTGGTCTTGCCTAATCCACCCATGCCATGAATGGAGAGGATGCTTCGACGAGGCTTTGGTTTGAGAAGTTCAGCTAGCAATGTTTCCACAACATCCTGAAAGCCAACAAAAATGTGATCCTCATCTACATATGAGGTAGTTCTCCTCAATGTTGTAACCATGGCAGACTGTTTACTTGGCCCTTCTCCTGCATTATTTGTTATACCATAAGTCTCTCATTTGCGAGAGATATCCATGATTCGTTGCTTGAGTGATTGGATCTCCTTGGCAACATTGTAGAATTTCTTCTCCCTCCTACATATGCAAGCACAAGCCTTGAGACGAGAATCACTTTTACCAGCCTCGAATCTGTAAGTCTCGAGGATAGCAACAGCGTCATTAGCGATAGAGTTTATATCAAACACCCAGTGTTGAACTCTTTGATCTCCACTCTGCTTTTGTTCTGCATCTCTAAGGAAATCCTGCATGTAGCCTAGCTCATCTCTCAGCCATGTAACTTCATTTCTGAGACTTGTAAGCAGGGAACCTTCCCGTACGAGGAAATCGCCCAGCTTTTGAACTGCATATGACACAAAGGCATCAGCCATCTTGAGAAATACTACTTTTGATTGTATGAAAATTAGTAATTTATGAATGAAGGTTGTCTCTATATATTATGGAATGAGTTTGATAAGAGATGAATATTGTTGTCATGGAATTGAGTATTTAAAGCTTAAAAAGTTGAACATGGGGATACAGTTGAGGTTAATGATAAAGAAAAGTATATATTCTTCTCTCCCACAGTGAAAAAAAGGAAGAGTTAAGATTAACGATAAAGAAGAGTATACATTCTCTCTAACAGTTAAAATAAGAAAATAATAATCGCAAGGCAAAAGAAATTCGCATGGCATAAGTTGAGAGAGAAGTAATGCTCCAAACATCTCGATTGAATCTATGTACGTATAAGTTTAGTGATACAAGTTATATTTCAAAATATTAGTTCTATGACACAAGTAATATTTCAAGGCATAAGTTTTTAGTGACACAAGTCGGGGCATAACTACGTATAGTTTTGGTTTATTTTTATATCTTTCAAAAAAATTATATTTATTTAAAAATATTTTATATTAGATTAAATTTTAATAATATTCATGTTATTAATGGCAAAATGAGAGGTTCAAATTTAATATTTATAAAATAGTAGATACTTTTCTTCCCTTTGTAATTTTCCTTGTTTGAGGAATCTATTAAAAAAAAATGATACCTTTGAAGAGCAGAAATAAATATTCAATAAGTGAGCACAAATGAATTCCATGAAGATTTTGTGAGCTTGAAAATAATGTTCTCAAGATTCCAAATTACATTATTTCATATAGAAAATCTTGTATATGTTTTGAAAAAACTCCTGCAATGTTTGGTCTATGTTTTGTAAATCTGAGTTTTGTTTCATCTAAATAGGTGATTTTAATTTCATAAATAGCTAAGAGTTGTGGGAACATAATGAGGCTCCTTATCAAATATATGACTTCATCCAAAGAAAGAAAAATAAATTTAACTTTCTAAACAAACATGTTTAAAATGGCTTAATAAAAATACAAAATAAACATATATAAACATCATTAATACACACATATACAAATTAAAAAAAAAAGATAGGGATTAGCTTTGTAAATGTGTAAAGCTAAATGTAGTAGTGCAGTAGTAGGCACTTCTAGGCCCCTTCCTCTCTTGGGACGAGAAGTTCCTTTCCCTTTTCTTAAATGTTTCAGTGGTCCGCTTAATAAATATACAAAGTTGACTGTTGTTGAGTTAGCATGCTCCTAGCCTGATAGCTTATTAGGTCCCTTAATGTATGACAACTAAAATTCAGAAGAAAAACAATAATTGAAGATAAAGACACAATAATTTTTACGTGAAAAAACTCCTTGCTCAAGGGAGGAACAACCACGACCTATCACCACAGGATTTACCAACCAAATCCACTAAAGAGCAAACTCACATGCTATTTCTCTACTTTCCCTTACCACACCAACAGCTTGCACAACGAGTACAAGCAATGAGCACTCACAAAGCCTATTTTAATCCAACCTACACCACTAAGTAGTTAGACTAAAAACACAACCTCACCTTTAGATTACAACATTGTCTACAAGGTATACTCCACACTTGAATCAACTAACACAGAGACTGATCACTTACCTTTATAGAACAGGAGTGATCTTACACTTTGGAACACAATACAACACACACAAGCAAGAGAACTATAGACCTAGTCTATCAGGTCCCACGTCTGGGTTTGCTATATATTCTTACACTAGAAGCCAAAGAAAAGCTTTTCAACTCGAGAATATCCCCAATGCAAAATGTGTTTGAAAAACTTATGTTGAAACCTTGGACTTCTATTTTTTATGCTGTTGTGGATACGTCTTATGGACCACTGGTCCTTCAGTATAAGTCTGAAAGACTTTTCACGAAAAACTTTTCACAGACTGTATTCCACAACTTGCTTCAGGACAATAGCCTGATTATTTACCTGATCCTTGACTTAGTTTGTGATCATCAAAACCTTGGAACAAGCATGTGCTCAACAGCTGCAATTTGGATGACCCTCTTCTTTCCATTTGGGTTGGAAAAGGATTATTCGCTCAAAATGATTGTAGAGTCTCTCAGCAAATATTATCTTGAGCCTTAAATCCTAACAATATCTTCGATAATTATCTATCGGAAGTCGTTCTTCGAAATTCATATTCTCTCCGTTCCATTTTACGTGGTACCTTTGCCTTGGCACAATGTTTAAGAAAAAAAAGAAGACTTTTAAAACTTGTGGTCTAAAATCAATTTTAGATATTTGTGTGGCTGAGAATCGTTTCATTAAGGATAAAAAAGAAATTTTAAAGATAAGTTGTTTCTAATTTGAGTAAAGTGACATTCTTTTTTGAACGGACCAAAAAGAAAAAAATATATATAAAATGAGACATAAGGGAGTACTTTGGACTCTAGTTAGGCTAGGTACGGTAATATCCAAAACGGATTAAAAAAAAAGATCAAAGTCGATGGATGGCAGTTGACAATGGACTTGATCATAAATACACACACACAAAGGATTGAAAATATACAAATGAGTAAATGTATAAAAATGTTGAAATTATACAATAATAGCTGGAACATATACCTATTGATAGTATACAAATACAAAAAAAAAAGTAATAGTATAATTATTGAAAATATATAAATAAGGTCTAAAAAGTAAAAAAGTCATAATAAACATCAATTCGTAGACTCTTATACAACATAATATGAAATGCATTGATAGAACTACAAGTCAAACAATATATAAAATAAATTATACAAATATATTGAAATTATATAAATAATAGTTGGGGCGTATACTTGTGAATAATATACAAATTCAAAAGAAGTAATTGTATATAAATTATTAAAAATATACATATAGACAAAGAGTAACTATACTCAATAGACGGAGAGTAACTATACTTGAATGATTGCAAAGTTTATGTATGCATATGTTTGTAACCATGACTAACTTTAGAATTTTACTAAAAAGAAAAATACTAACCGAATTAAATTAGTTGGTTAATTTTGACTATAAGACAAATTGATAAAAATCTATTAAAGAGTTTCTTAAAATTATCAAAGTAAAATAATTAACTAATTAATCCTAAAACAATCTAATTAAATTAAGATAAAAATAAAATTTTTTTGGAGTAATTTTTGAAAAATTATGAAAGAGTAATAATAAAATATGTAATTATATATATGCATATACGTAAAGTATATGCAAATACATATATATTATACATATATACACACATATACATATGTATATACACATATAGCTTAAAACTAAAATATTAACTTTAAAATACTTAACATATATATTTTTTCCAATTTTTGAAGGTAATTATTTCAAATTGTTAAAGAATTGAAGAAGTTCGACAATTTATTTATATTTTGGAAGGAAAAATTGGATGTCAACGACACGAAATTAGTTTAACTAACTTTTAAAATTCGTGCGTAAAATATTCCTTTGGAGTAGGAATCGTTTTCCGAAAAGATATCATGCCTGTTCTGAACAGGTGAATTTGCGTCCAACGTTTGCTATAAACAAAGAGCCTTCTAGTAGAAGAAGCATACTAATTTTATCCATCATTATTAATCTCAACAAAACTCATCCTATTCTATTCAAACCAAACGATCCTTTAGTAGAAGAAGCATACAGATTTTATCCATCACATGTGGAGGCAAAACTGAGTGTTGTGTATCAAAACTCAGTATTAGGTTGTTCATGCATAATGGCCCTGTTTCATTCTCCCTTAAATAATTAGCAAGAGTTCTAAGTACGTGACACTAGGCTTTACCAACATAAGTTAGTTAATCGAAGAAATAACATAAGGCCCCTATGAAGTCCATTCTTTCCCTTATGCTACTAGCAATTATGGTTCAAAGCCGAGTGATTGAATGTCAGGAGCAGACGACATGCTCAGCATCACTTAACAACTTGAATGTCTGCGCGCCATTTGTGGTGCCAGGGATGATCAACCCAAACCCAAGTTTCGTTTGTTGTTCTGCCATCCAACTAGTGGACCATGAGTGCATTTGCAACACTCTTCGCATCTCCGCGCACCTTCCCACTCAGTGCAACCTTCCTCCCCTCTCTTGTACTGGTCAGTAATATGCAAATGAACATATTAATTTCTTGAATTTAAATGATAATTGTTCATAATAAAATTAAGGACTTTTATTTTTGTAGCAGAAAACTAAGGTGTATGCTGAATGGTGCCAATTTCAAGGTACAGCGAATAATCTCCAGAGGTCGTTGAGGCCCTCGCTTTATTTTTTTTTTTGTTTGTGTTGTTCTTTATATTAGGGAGATAAGCTATGTCCTATGTGATCAGCAAGTTGGCAATCTGATGTAATGCAGGTCATTGAAGAGTCCTTTGAGTGTCATGTGAAATCAATCAGACAAATGTGTTCTCATTCTCATATTAAGATAGTTTCTAAGTTTGTGGGGGCAGAAAAGATTGTCTTAATTTCTTATATTATAAATCTGATTCTACTTCACAAGAAAATTGTGCAGCCAATGGCCCATGGACCTGTGTCTGTTAATGCTGCAGATCGAGGACGATGGCAAAATACTTAAGCTAATGGAAAGCTTAGTTCCAATTGGAGTCAATTTTAGAGTCACTATTCCAACTAACACAATGTTGATTTCGTCGATTTGATAAATAAATTAATGACATAGATGGGAAGTGTCCGAATATTGTCCCAATGTCAGCCTAGCGTAACTAGTCTCGCCTGTCCAAAACATCACACAAGTCCAATTCCTAACAAGCATAGGACCAGAGACTACAGACACCTATGAGAAAAAAGTCGCCATACTTGACAAGAATGATCACCACAAAGTTTTTAAGTGCAAAGGCCAAAACAACTATGAAAGGGAAGTCGGAAACAACAAGTGTAGACATTGAAATTTTTTAGGACTCAATAATATTAGTCCTATTTCAATTAGGGTTTCTTGGGCTATTCTATCCTAAACCCTAATTCACGCCTATATAAAGGGTATTATATTCCAAGACATCTCAAATATCCCCATAGAGATCTCAAATATCCCCATAGAGATCAAAATATATCATCATACATTCAGGAAATACGCCACTAACGGCCCTTGAATTATGGAGAAATATCATGAGAGAAGAATCAAGGGAGTAACAAATTTATTTGTACCCACATTGCTTATGAATAAAATTACATTTCTTCATATTTTATTTGTGATTTAAATTTATTTTCTATTACATTAAAATTTATTGTAAACAAATTCTGGCACGCCCAGTGGGACCAAATTTGCGCTTCATATCTTTTCTCATAAATCAAGATCTGCAAATCTGAGCCAGCAACAATGAAAGAACGAGTACTTCAAGCCCTGTCTTTGAGTTTCATCAAGTCTACACCTCGACAAGCCTTGAAGCAAGGGACATTTGTAGACATCGAAATTTCGTAAGACTCTACAAGATGAGTCCTATTTCACTCAGGGTTTCTTGGAGGCTACTCTACCCTAAACCCTAATTCACACCTAAGGGTATTATATTCTCTTGAAAAGGCATCTCAAATATCCTCATAGAGATCAAAATATATCATCCTACATTCGGGAAATACGCTACTAATGACCCTTGAATCATGGAGAAATATCATGAGAGAAGAATCGAGCAACAGATTTATTTGTACCCACATTGCTTATGAATAAAATTATGTTTCTTCATATTTTATTTGTGATTACAATTTATTTTTCCATCACTTTAAAATTTGTTGCAAACAAACTTGGGATCAAATCTTCCGTTCATCCCTGTTAGCAAGAGATACCTTCGATGAATCTTCATTCGTTGTTTCTCCCTTGTCAGCACTGAAACATGATGCCTCAACATTGTCTTGGGTGGTCTCCACGCAGAACCAACTTGATAAGAATTCCCCAAAAGTTACAGGATGTCGCAGTTTCTGGTGGTGATGCATTTTCACTTTTGGCCCCTTCGGACGTCTGCCGGGTTTCTGCTTCTTTGATCTCTTCACCACCCTTTGTCTGATTGTTCAAGTGATCTTTTCTATGAACTCTTCTTGTAAAATAAATTACAATCACAAATAAAATATGAAGAAACAAAATTTTATTCATAATCAATGTGAGTACAAATCTGGATCTCCCTTGATTCTTCTCTTATAAAATTTCTCCCTCATAAGATTTCTCCGTGATTTGAGGACCGTTAGTGGCGTATTTCTCGAACGTAGGATGATTTTGACCTCCTTGACCTATATTTTGATATCCCTAGGATTTATGGGATATTTGATTTAGGGTATATATTGAGATAGTACCCTTTATATAGGCATTCCCTACAAAATTTCGATGTCTACAAAGTTTGTTTGCAACAAATTTTAAAGTGATGGAAAAATAAATTGCAATCACAAATAAAATATGAAGAAACGTAATTTTATTCATAAGCAATGTGGGTACAAATAAATCTGTTACTCCCTTGATTCTTCTCTCATGATATTTCTCCATGATTCATAGGCCGTTGGTGACGTATTTTCCGGATGTAGGATGATATATTTTGATCTCTATGAGATACTCGAGATGCATTTTCAAGGGAATATAAATACCCTTTATATAGGCGTGAATTAGGGTTTAGGGTAGAGTAGCATCCAAGAAACCCTAATTGAAATAGGACTCATGTTGTTGAGTCCTAAAAAATTTTGATGTCTACAAATGCCCCCTGCTTCAAGGCTTGTCGGAGTGTAGACCTGATGAAACTCAAAAATGAGACTTGAAATACTTTTTTTTTCCACCATCGTTAGCTTCATATTTGCATGCAAATTATGAGAGAAGGGATGAAGGACAAATTTGGTCCCACTGGGCTACCAGTTTGTTTACAATAAATTTTAATATGATAGAAAATAAATTAAAATCATAAATAAAATATGAAGAAACGTAATTTTATTTATAAGCAATGTGGGTATAAATAAATCTGTTACTCTCTTGATTCTTCTCTCATTAGATTTCTCCACGATTCGAGGGCCATTAATGGCGTATTTCTCGAATCTTTGAGCCATATTTTGATCTCTGAGATATTTGAGATGTCTTTTCAAGAGAATATAATATCTTTTATAAGAGTTGGATAGCCTCCAAGAAATCTTGACTGAAATAGGACTCATCTTGTAAAGTCTTATAAAATTTTGATGTCTACAACAAGCACTCGATAAAAAATTATTGGAGAGAGACAAGAGTAAAGTAGTAAAATATACGTCTTTATCTACTAGTGAAGCCTTAGCTTAAACTTGTTTGGACATTTCATTTAGATACTTATTGCTCAACTTCTAACAAAGATGAATTCGATCTAAATTTTTAAAATAAGTTGATTACATAAAATGCATCTATCTCATTTAACTATACACATCAACCTCAAGCAAAATCTCTAGATTTTGACAACTTACTGAGGTAAATACATATAATCGAAAGAAATAATATATTTTATGTGGTCAATTTTATTTTCTAATAGATGAACAATAAAATTTAAGATATTCAACTAAAAGATGCTTTCGTTCAAAGGGAAAAAAGGCATTCTAACAAGTTTAAAATATAGATTATTGTTTTATGACAAGCTATAGTAGTAGCTCCATCCCATATTATTTCGGCATCTTTCTATAAATATTTGTCTCATATTATATGGGCACTTACTTTAAATTAGGATATATTAATTATTTTTTTCCATTTTACTTCCACTTTTAATTAATATATTAATGATTTTTTCTAACTTAATTTAATATACATTGATATAAATGAATGGTAAAATGATAAAATTCATTAATGCATTAATGATTTTGGTATAAAAAATAAAGTGTCCATATATTATATGATACGGAGGGAGTAGTATAGTATTATGCTCCACAATTAAACAGAGATTAACCTATGCCATACACGTGGTATTTAAAAATTGAAAGTAACCAAACATGAATTACTCTCCTATATGCTATGATATGAAAAATTGACTCTTTTATTAACCCAAAACAGTATAGAGAGATCTGAGATATTGTAATGTGAGGACGGAAGAGTGGGCGCCAATGGAGCAGCACCAGGACCCAATTCTTACCTGTCAAAAGTCGTCCTCTTTACATGTATAGGGTCCCAATTTCCGACCACCTTATATACTCACGCCCATACTCGCCTTAATTCATTACCCAATAAATTCCTCTCAAAAGATGAACTGATGATACATGGGTAAAGCCAGCAGATGGTTACGTTCGCTTCTCGGTTCAAAGAAATCGCCGTCGGAATCATCGCCTGCGTCCAAAGAGGGAAATAAGAAGAAGTGGGGTCTCGGGAAATCTTCCAGTGGAAGTGGGAAGACTAGTCTTCCAGGTTCCGGAGCTGAGATTGCTTATGGGAACCAAGACCCATCGCCGGGCCCTTATGTGGAAGCAGTGGATGCGAACAAGCACGCCATAGCGGTTGCGGCAGCCACTGCCGCGGTTGCGGAGGCGGCACTCGCGGCTGCTCAGGCTGCGGCGGAGGTTGTTAGGCTTACAAGTGGTAAGAAGTCCGGTTCGGGCTATGGGAATGGGAGTAGTAGCGCTGAGCGCCGTCGTGAATGGGCTGCTGTTAAAATTCAGTCAGAATTTCGAGCTTACCTGGTTAGTGGTTTTTTTTTCTCGCTTCTTGTAACACCTAGCTACTTTCGTGTTCAATTTGTTTGTCTGATTCTAATTTCAAAAGCTTTAACATGCTTACAAAAACACTCGCTTAACAAACCAAAAGACAAATTAAGGTAAATAAATCGAAAGGGAGTGAATAATAATGTTAATATGATTTTATGCAAATCAGTTGCCATCAAGATTAATGGTTGGGGAGAAAGAATGGAGGGAGACAACTGACAAATTGCATAGTGACTTCGCAATCGTAAAGAAATGATTCCATGGGTTTCAAAATTATCCACTCCTTCGTGTCTGTCAGGTCACTATCACTTTATTTTGAATCTTCCATTAATCAATTTTTTCACCTTGTGTCCACTTCTCCCGTAGCATCAATAATTTGTTCCTTTCTTCTTTTCTTTTTTTAAAACCTTTTGGGGTTTCCAAAAGGTTGGTTCTTTTTTTCCGGCAGTATCAGCAAAGAAACACGGGTCATGTGAAGGTTCTAAAAAAGAAGTAAATTTGTTTAGGCAAAACTCAATTCCCGACCTAGCTGGATCCAAATCAATAATTAAAACAGGGAGCGAACATAACACACGGCAAGGAAACAGTATAGGAAAAGGCAAAACGTGTTAGATTAATATGCCTTCGCTAATGTCTTCCTGAACTTAAGTAATGGACAAAGTGAAGTGACTTCTCTTCCATGAGTGTCTTTCTCTACTATAATGGAGAGATTTTTTGTCTTCTTTTGTATCTGGTGATTAAGTGGTGTCAAGATTGAGGAAAAGGACTTCCCAACCACCCTAGTGAACTCCACTTAAGAAAGTAGCTCACTGGTGCCCCTATAAATTTGATGAACATCATTACTGGTGATAATATTATGACAAGTCTTTAATCTTGTTTCCTGGAGAAATTTCTTGAATTCTTAGAGACGACGACAATTTTAGATTAATGGGGGTGCAGTATACCACAAAACTGGTAATGTTGAACTATACTCTGTGACCATAGGTGCAGGTTTAACATAAGTATATGTTTTTTTCAACAAATTTCAATTGTAATGTAGAGTCGGATAGGAGGACAATGAGTCTACCTTCAGCTGCTGCCGACAGTATAGATCTGCCATTGGTGCTAATTGGACACTTAAAAGGTTCAAAATTAAGAGGCCTATGGACCTACCTTCCCCTGCCATATGCTGACATTTTTAAAGGGTGCCTGTTCTCGCTGGATGATACCTACTAGATGGAATTAATATAACTCATGCAGCATGGTTCAAGAAGAGGGTCAAGCACCTTGCTGCTGTTTTTCTTGTTTGCTGTTCAAAATTTATCACCGTACTTTGTATTCAACTTTAAATAATTATTGCTTTATCTAGTGCTAAAGCATCATATCAGTTTTAGACTCAGGCAACCCACCCTGAGATATGGGTTCAAATAAAATTGTGATGGCTAAGATGAATTGACATTTATGTTCTGTGGGGTATGTTGTAGGCTAGAAGGGCACTGAGGGCACTGAAGGGTCTAGTGAAGCTGCAAGCACTGGTCAGAGGTCGTATGGTGAGGAAACAAAGTGCAGATATGCTCCGACGTATGCAAGCCATGGCTCGAATCCAGGCTCGAGCCTCTGCCAATCGGAATGCAACTTCAGATCCTTCTCATTCCACCAAAAGAGCTGCACGTTTTGAGCATCCTGTAAGTATTTTATTTTTAAAGAGGAGCCATGGATAGCCTTGTATAAACACACTGTAGTCTTGAGCTCATGATCTCTGTAAAAGCTAGGCTCTTGTGAATGTTGTTTTGTCGACAAACTATTGTTAATCTACTTCAACTTGTAACATCTTGAAGTGTGCATGATTGATGCCGAGATGTTCTTAGCTTAAAATGTTTCCTCGATTAACTTGGTTAGAGCACTATCAACACTGATCTATTTTGAACTTGTACACTGATCGGATTGTATGGTAACTGTTTTCTCTTTTACCACAAATCTTGCAGAGCATTGCAACTCCGAGAAAATATGATCCACAGCAGTATTCATTCAACTGTAAATATCATGGACCAAACCTGAAGGTACCACACTCTAGTAATTCTGAATTTATGTTTTTTCTCTTCCCAAGCCTCACACGTGATTGGACCTTGGAAGCATATTCATTCACAGAGATGTCAGCAGCTCCTAGAAGTAAAAGGGGATTTATGTTATCCTTCATACTACCTTTCATGCTGAATGGCTATCAGTATGCTCTCAGTGTGCAATTCTAGCATCCAGAGAAGTGGATGTCTTTTCTTATAACGGAACTAAACACAACTCTAAAACTCATTTCAGTTATATGCCTGCCAATTACAAATATGCATGCGTTAATGCATCTTTTTTTTTTCCCATATTAAATGCAGAATTCTGGTTCCAAATTGAAACCGCACCAGAGCTTTGGTCAGGATAGGTCATATTTGGCTTCACAATGGATACATCACTGGATGGAGGAATGTGCAAAAAATGGCTATGGAGATACATCCCTGAAAAAAAGTGGGGGAGATCATGATGAGAGCACTGACAAGATACTTGAGATAGATACATGGAAACCACGTTTAAACCCCAAACCAATTGAGAAAAAGTCTCGCAATTCACATTATTCATCTTGGAACGACAATGCTCACGGAACAAGAACAGTCAACTCTATATCTAAACATTTGGCAAACCATATGAAACCAAATCCTAGTATATCTTCAGGGGAAGTGTCATCTTTAAGGTCACTGACATTTTGTCAAGATACTGATCAGCCAACTGCTTGGACTGTTGAGCACAGCCCTGGAGTGCACTCCACATTGTCCAGACCAGGGAGTAGCAGTAGAAGAGGCCCCTCTCCTTCGAGAAGTGAGTGCTCACGAAGCTTGTTTGCGGACTACCTAGGTCACCCCAACTATATGTCTAATACGGAATCATACCTTGCGAAACTTAGGTCGCATAGCGCACCCAGGCAAAGAGTGCAGTTTGAGAAAATTGGTTCAACAAAGTATCTTGATGGACTTGTGGATGTGGATACAAATTCAGAGAAGAGTTGGAGATCGCTTGGTAACTTTAGGAACAAAGCGAAACCAGGGTCAGGTCAATCAGACCGAGTAGGAACACCTGGCCATCACAATGCTGTCCGTTCCGGCTCTCCTTTCGGCCCGAGACATTAAAAAGAGATGCTTCCTTTGACAATTGTGAAGCAATTTAGGCATGATGTACAAATTCAAGTAGTAAAAGTCAACCTTGGTCTCAATGTGACCTAAGGTAAGTACTTGCCAAGCTGATGACAAGGCTTATGTTTGTAGAGTGAAAATAACCGGTTGCAATTATCTTGTTTGATGGTCGTCTTGGATTGTCCTCTGTTGAGTTGTTAAATTTTGCTTGTAACAATGTTAAGTTATTAATTATTGCATGTGACAATGTTTGATAAAAATGTAGTACTACCAATTTTTGCATCATTTTTTGAGAGTTTGAGGATGACTTGTAACATGCCTAATGTACACTAGTGTGACATCAACAACAACATACCCAGTAAAATCTCACAAGTGGGGTCTGGGGAGGGTAGAATGTATGCAGACCTTATCACTACCATAAAAGTAGAGAGATTATTTACTGGGACTAGTGTGACATCAAGAATTTTTTTTTTTTAAAAAAATAAAGTGAACTGATAAAATCTCATTAAAGGATGCCAATAATTACAGCAGCTAAGCAAAAAAAGGTAGTTCATTATTAGTTTGCAGTCACTTTTCTTCACATGAACTATACATTCACGAAGGGATTTATTCCTTTTATGTTAGGGTAAAGTTCTTTACTTTATGCTTCCTTTTAGATGACATTAGACCCCAAATAGTTGCTCAATCATTAGTAAAACTGAAGATCCAAAACTGAAATGACAAAAAGAAAAAGGAGCAATCATACATTTCCAGAAAGTTTTCTTTCCACATACTTTGGGTCCCATAGATGAAGAAAATGCCCAAAATAGTATTCATCCCATGCTTTGGATGACACCTCCATTCGAGCCAAATAGTCCCCACAACAAGAAGCTGATCCCAATGTTACTTATTACATGAAGATATACATGTAGCACCTCATTTTTTTTAGCTGAGACTGCACGATCCTTCATATGAAATAGAATTTTAGTTAATAATTCTTAATTGAGTATAAGTGTTAAAGTCAATTTCTTAATGTCGGAATAGAATTGGAGATGATCTAAGGTAACACGAACCCTCTAGTACGAAGTTAAGCGAAAAACCTTCTTAGTGTTTGAGTTCTACCGTAAGATCTTATAAAAATTAGATGGACCAGTGACTTTTAGGTTGTATATACATGCTAGGATGAACTCCTAAGTATTTAAATTATATTAGATGTGATTTAATTTCATAAAAGATCTTTTACATCAAGCCAAGTCCAAAGAATTTCTAGCAACTAAGTTTTCCTATGAGTTGATAGAAGGGTCAACTTCAAATGACCATATCTCCTAAAGTATAATGGATTAGGTGACCCATAATATATCAAATCAAAGATAATTGAATTAGCTTTCCAACACATCCAATTTCACCTTAATCATAGTTCGGAGTAGAAAGTTATGACCACTTTAGTGAAGAAGTGCAAAGCTATCTGAAGGTCCACGCTTGGAGCGCGTCGCACACTCTTTCTGGATAAGCTATGATGTTTTTTTTTCTTTTTATTTTGAGGGTACTTTTATCCTAAAACCTTTGGGGGTCTATTTAAGATCCTAAAATGCATAAAACATCACTTTTCATATTTAAAAACCCTCTCCTTCATTCCTAAACATAAACGCTCAAGTATCATCAAGAAAGTCATCAAGTTAGGATTAGCTTTCAAGATTCCTCCATCAAGGTAAGTTATTCTTCATAAATTTCAAGCTACCCCAACCTAAATTTCTTTATCTATTCATGAATCTCTAATAGAATCTTAAATCATAACCTAGGGTTTCAAGAAGACAAATTCAAGAATTACAAGAAAGGATTTCTTGATTCTTCTTTCCAAGAATTTGGGTTCTTCATCAAGAACTCCAAAAATTCTAAGTCAAGAACTTAAGAATCAAAGAGAATTCCTTCAACCAACGTGCTTCCAAGTTCTTTCACTTTAAAAGAACTACCAAGATCGAGGATTTTCTATAAGCAAGCTAGGACTCGTCAGATTACAATTGTAATATCAATTTTTCAGGTATGAAAGGCCCTCCAAAAGTTATCCTACATATGTTTTAGTATCTTTAAATATAAATTTCTTCCAAGATTCAAGCTTGTGAGTTAAGATAAGTTTTTCTCCATTATCAGTGAATTTAATCAAATTATTGTTCATGCATTTTTCCTTGATAAGAATCATGACTTCTGTTGATTTTATTATTGAATTAAGACATTGAGACAAGATTTTCAATTATGGTTATATTTATGAGAATCCCATCACTATATCATGAAAAACTACTATGTTCATAGTTTTGAGCTAAGTTTAAGAAGTACTTTAAGTTTTTTTTGCATTTACAAAATTCTGAGGAATAAAGATCATGTTGAAATACTTTGCATTGATCCAACTTTTAACAAAAGAAGAGAGTTAAGTTGAGAAAAGTTTAAGGAAAGTAAAGTTGGGCTAAGTCCCAAAGAGAAGAAAGTAGTACTTTGAGTAAGAATAGTCTTTTAATATGAGTATATGATTGATATTTTGGAAGTAGTATTGAGCACCGATATGAGTGAGAGTAATGATAACTTGAACTCATAAACTACGTAGCCAGCGTAGGATAGGATTGTACTAAGGTACAACTCCTCACTTGCCAGTGAGATGACCCAGTTTTGGGATGGATCCACTCCTCTAGTTTTCGTTCCTTACCCTGGCAAAGTATGGGACGACTCTGGCAGGGTGGGTAAGACGCTGTATTATCATGAAGCTCATAATGATGGTTGTCGGTTAGAGAAACTCCCCAAGAAGTAAAAGTCATTATTTTACACACTGAGATTTATTATTTCTTTATTAAAGTATTTCTTTTTATTATGTTGCATATTTATTTGAGTTGAGTTATTTGCAGAGCCGAGTATTTGAGTATCAGAATTTTTATATATTAAGTTGTGTTCATTAATGCAGTAAAGTCAATATTTCCTTTATATTAAGTTGCACTTTTAAACAAGTTAAAAAACATAAGTTTTACTTGCATGACATACTTTTGTCAATTAAGCTATCTCAAAGTTAAATTTTAAAGTGAGTATCCCGTTCTTAATACTTTTTGGCCATCTTATATACCGTACATTCCACGTACTGACGCCACTCGGCGCTGCATCATTTCATGATGCAGGTACAAGTTTTAAAGATCCTCGGCAAGCACTTTATTGAAGATCTATTTAGTTGCAGACAATGGTGAGACCTCCTTACTTTCGGAGGAACCCTTTATTTTAGTTCATTCTTTTTTTTATTGTATTGAGGTAGCCTTGAACATGTCTTGACACCTTCTTATGAGTTGATAGAGGCTTCATAGACTGAGTTAGATAGAGAATAGTAGAGTCTGTCTTACTTTCAGAGTCAATTTTGAAGAACTATTATTATTTACTTCAAGTGAAACATTGAGTTATTTTAATATAAGATATAAACTTATTTTACATGAGAATTTGCATGCCCACTTGAGTACTTTCTTTTGTTTTATTAAATCTTCTGCTAATTGAATAAGTGAGTTGAGCCGAATGGTTCACTTGGGAACCGACAATGGTTTCTGAGTGCCGGTCACGTCCAGGATGTAGACTCGGAGCGTGACAAACTTGGTATCAGAACACAGAGTTTAAGTGTCCTAGGGTGTCTATGAAGCCGTGTCTATAGGATCTTATTTATGGTTGTGAGGGCCCTATTTCTATAAATAAAGGACTATTGACATTTAGGAAAAGTTCTCCTCCTTTCAGATTCTGAATCATGTGCTAAAGCTAATTCCTAAGAAATATTTGATGATTCGTGCGATTTTCTAAACCTTTCGACTTGCCTCGTCCACGAGGCGATAAAGACAGTAATTTTTGAACTCTTACAGATAGGATCCCCTGCGATAAAGTAATCAGAATGGTAGAGAGATTGCACCGGGCTTGAAGGAAGCCGACTAATGTGCTAAGCTTATTGACTAGAAAGAGTGCACCATTACTCATATGAATCATGCATTTGAGTTAGCTCTAGATGTACCTAGACCCTCTTTTTCAAAACTTGCTTTCGATGTTACCCATGAGAGAGAAACTTATGTCTCTAAATAGTTTAATGCTACCACTTAAGAGTGAAGTGTGAGGTTTGATAAACCCTGAGTAGAAGTGAATCACCCCAGAGTTAGAAGGATGATGATGGAAAGAAAGGGACGAGATAGCAAGAATGATGGTTGATTTAGGCTTGCAGTTGGAGTTATGTACCTATTAGGTAAGTAATGATGTGATGAGTCGGTTGCCATAAGTTTGATAGAAGACTTGTAAGCACCCTATGATTTTCATTATGAGGTATAGAGGAAGAGTTATTGTTAGAATGTGATGGAAGGTGCTCAAAAATTAGAAGGAAGTTTATGTTGATATGTTATAGTATTCATACTATTGAGGGTGAAGATTAGAAGTTGAATAGGAAAAAGAGTGCTTCCAATGTGATAGATCTAAATTAGGCTTATGATTTTTAAGTGAGAGTTCATGAGATTCATTGAGTTATAAGCTTAGTTGGATATAGAGGTATAATGAATAGGTGAGTGTGTTGAGTTATAAGGAAGGGATGTATTAATTGAATATTCACTATGAGATTTTAGTGGGCTTATTGTTACGGCCTTAGAGTTGGTGCTAAGTGTCGTAAGGCGCTAGACGAGTTGCTAACAGATTTACTTGATAAAGCAAGTCGCTAGTAAGCCAAGTTGCC
>JAABOM020000075.1:3838814-3850172 GCA_011800125.2 Solanum clarkiae | reverse complement strand
GTTGGTTTTGGGAGCTACATGGAGGGGTAGAGGTAGACCGAAGAAGTACTGGGGGGAGGTGATTAGACATGATATGGCGGAACGAGATGAGGACATGACCTTAGATAGAAAGAAGTGGAGGTCACGAATTAGAATAGCAGGCTAATTGGTAGGGTTAGGTGGATGCTTGGCCTTGGGATGTAGTAGGGTTAGGTGGAGGACGTGTTTTTTTATCATGTGTTCTCATTATCTGTCATATTATGTGTTAGTTCTATCATATTTACATACTGTCATGTGCTATTCATTATTAGTCGCTCTTTCTGTTCCCTTCCCTTTTCTTTTTGTCATATCTAGTTCTTTCTGCTTATGGGTTTTGAGATGAGGTTTCCCAGGAAACAGTCTCTCTACCTCTATGAGGTAGTGGTAAGGTCTGCGTACATAATACCCTCCCCAGACCCCAATTGTGGGATTTACTGGATATGTTGTTGTTGTTGTTGTTGTTTGCTAAAAGTCTCCACTAACAAATGTATCATTAGTAGTGATGGTTCAAAGTTGATGAACCCTTACAACATTTTGATTCATGACTGTTACTTGTCTTTCAGTTGAATAAAGTGATTAGAGAAACCGGAGGCTGTATCACAGCAACCGAGCAAAGGCAACTGTGACAGAGAGGATGAAGAATACAGAGAGTGCATCTCCACAAGTCTGCAAAATCATTCACATACCTGAAAAGCCACCCTTTCTTCCTCACCTCCAACCTACAGTTAACATGCTTGCTTCTGTCATTGAACCCAAAGATGCCAATACTCTAGTCAAAAAGTTGAATCAGATTGCACCACTGGAAAGTTTGCAGCATGTGAAGCGTGTGCGGAAAAAGTTCATTGATGGGGGGAAACCTGAATTATCTATACTTTTATGTATGACTGTTGGAAATGAAGGTGAGGATGATTGTATGCCATACGAGATTCTTGAACTTGTCAAATTATACAAGTTGAGTACTTTCATCACAAAAGTTTGCAAACATGCTGCAACATCAAAAGAAGAATGGGACGAACAATGCAAGCTCTGGCCTACTTCGTATCATCCACCAACCTACAACATCAGTGGCATAACTGGATTTAGTGAAGAGGAGTCACAATCAGTTTTCAGTTTCATGAGGTACACCATAAATTTGGCAACATCTTCTATTGGTCAGGTGGTCAATGCTGCTGTTATTGTAGATCCTTCAACTAAGGAGGTCATTGCAAGTGCTTGTGATCAGGTAATATCCTCAGCCAATCTTGCAAATGAGGTCAGCAAGGAAGGTAGCTGCTCTAACTATCTAGAAAACCTCAAAGCCCCTGATTTGGAAAACCAGCAGATGTCACTTTTGGACGGTTCAACTGGTGAATTTAAACATATAACTAATAATGTTGCTTGTATACGTCCTTCTCAATGGGCACTGCCAAGGTCTGGTTGCTGGCATCCTTTGCGGCATGCAGCTATTGTAGCCATTGAATATTCTGCTGTCAGGGATCTAAAGCTTTTTCCTGATTACAAAATTCTATCTCCTTTGAAAAGACAGAAGATCAACGAGTCTGACTTCCAAAGCAATGGCCTTAGTCATCAATCGCTCAGACCTTATCTATGTACTGGATATGACATTTATCTGGCCTGGGAGCCATGTGCGATGTGTGCAATGGCGCTTGTCCATCAAAGAGTTAGACGGATATTTTTTTCTTCCCCAAATTCCAGTGCTGGTGCACTAGGAAGTGTTCACAGATTGCAAGGGGAGCGGAGCTTAAATCACCATTATGCTGTTTTCAGGGTCGTGCTGCCTGAGGAAGGTGTTCAAGTGTAAAGTTTTAGATGGAAAGACTTCTGGAAGTGGTTGAAGCAAACACTAATCAGCTTTTGGGGAGGTCAGGTCTTGTGACACTTTAACTAAGTCAGATAAATGTTAATGTGCTATTGTGTCGGTGCAATAATCTGTTCCCTTGTGGTATAAAAATGGTTCTTTGACTATATTTTTCTCAAGATATTTTCAAAAATATTTGGATCATAAGCTATATTGACTTATAGTACTTTTTCTTTAGTTTTCAAATCTATGTAAATTTTATGTCGATGTTTTGAAGAATCTATACATGAATTCAAGTCTGTAGAGATGCACCACGAAGCTCTCCCGGAGAAGCGTCCTAGTGACCATGTTGGATTTAATCTTAAGAATGTTGCTGTCAAGTATCTTAAGCATGGTTTGTTACCTCAAAGTCCAAGGATGACTCAGCCAAGGGGGCAGTCAACTTCACCCTCCAGGTTGTCATCATTAACCATCTTGGCCAGATTGAAAATGGATATGCACAAGTGCTCGAGTGCCACACTTCCCACATTGCTGTCAAGTTCTCTGAGGTGTTGCCCAAGATTGACAGGCGTTCGGATAAGGAGCCGAAGTTCTTGAAGAATGGTGATGCTGGTATGGTTAAGATGATTCCCACCAAGCCTATGGTTGTTGAGACCCTTGCTGAGTTCCCACCATTGGGTCATTTTGAGAGACATGAGGCGAACTGTTGCCACCGGTGTTGTTAAGAATGGTGCCAAGGTCAACAAGGCTGCCCAGAAAAAGGGAAAGTGAACAGTGCAGGTTAAACATCGCTTCATTTCTTTTCTCCTGTAGCCTTTAAAAACTAAAGAGACATGTCACCATGAAAAAATTTCAGTTCACCAATGCTTCTCTATGTTCAGCCATGATATGCGAGCTGAGCCGACACCATAACATTTCCTGATGGAGTTTTAACCGAATACGTATGAAATCTTCTAACATCAAGGTTTGAAGAGCATAGTTGGATAATGCATTTGATTAAAAATTATGTAGCCATTAGATTACTCTGAAGTTTTTTTCATCTGAATAGATTTCTGATGGTTCTGAAATGGGTGAGTTTAATGTTGATATTTGCAACTAGATTTACCGGTAGAGAAACAATTTCAGAGAGCCAAGAAACCACTTCTTCAGAAAATTTGAGTAAAGCTACATGTAATAACTATATTAATACTCAAGTCAGGTGCAGGCGATTTGGTTGTTGATGTTTTAAGTTGTATGATCATTTTCATAGCAGGGAATGTTAGCTAAAATTGTCCAAGATCATTTTATTTTCTACAAGTGGACATAATATAACATTTCTTTGTTAACTACAAATATCACTTTATTTTCACATAAATTTTATGTGGTTTCCTTGTCATTATATGAGAAAGAACTGTATACGATTTGTATTATTTATGCATATGATCTGATATTTTGGGTACTTTTAATAACTTAGATGTACATGTCCATTGCATTTTAATAAACTTGAACCTCTATTTATTCATAACAGGAAGAAGGATGGATTTTACAAAATGACCTACCCTGAGCATCAATGTTCTGACATGATTCATTGCTCAAACTTATGACACATGTCCAATCTTTTTTGTATAAATTCCATACTATAAAACGCAGGGGCCAATGTTATGTGTTTCAAAATTTTATATATAACTCCTACATTTTAATCAACATATATACTAGTTTTTGAACAAAAATTTTGGTGCTATTAGGAGAAATATGAAAAACAACAAAATTGATCAAAAAAGTAAAAAAGAAGAATTAAAAAAATGCAATTTTTTTTTTAAAAAGAAAGAACTTCATGACCCAAAACAGAAAACAAAATCAAGACGTAAATTTTAGAAAGGACAAAAACACGCTTATTTTTTGAAAAAAAAACTCCAAATGAAAAACTTAACAAATATAAAAAAAAAAAAAAAACTCACTCCAAATTACAGAAGCATGAATCCTTTTCCAATAACCAGTTTCCAAAAAAAATAAATTTATATCAAAACAAAAAATATTGAAAAGAAAACACAAAAAATAAAGAACATAGAAAAAAATGAATTTCACAAACCTGAAAATAAACTTGTAAAATTCTATCTACCTCCATATTAAATCAATTTTGCGTATTTTTCATGATGAAATCAATTAAAAAAAATTGATCGAAATAACAAAAGAAGGAAGGAAGAAGAACGTCAAAATTGTGATAACAACTATTGAGATAAACAAACTAATTCAGAGATAATCCGAAAAATAAATTAAATTCTGAGAAGTACAAAAATCTTTATTTCTGGAAAGGACATCTACAAAAGAAGTATACTAACACGACATTTACTTTTAAGGTAGATGCAGAAAAATGAGCAAGGACGAAAAATTATGTAAGGAGGAGGATTTTGTTTTGAACTAGTTAAAAAAGAAGCGAAGCCTCCAAAAATTTATAGCCCACACTCGGGAACGAAAATGTGCTAAAATATCTATTCACAAAATGTTTTTTGTATTTAGAAATATTTCGTCAATAAGTATCAGAAAAAATAATTACTACTTAATAGAAACGAAAGTAAATTGTCGGTAAATTCATCAATCAAATCATTGTCGATGCCGAGCGAGTAATGACAATGACACGAAGCAGTGCTTCTAAATATTACTACTTATTAGAAGAGCTAATAAGCAGTTCAAGCAAGCACCTCTCTGTCAACATGCTTGCTTGAGCTGTTTGTTTATTCGGCGTTATTATATGGGACTCGCAAAAATAAATTACGGGTCCATTAATTTAATATTTTCAAAGTAGCTTCATTATATCTCTTCAACTGCTATAATTATGATTTTATAATATTAGTGACGATAAATTAGTTTTGTGAGTTTCTTAATTTGATATTTTCAAAACAGCTCAATTATTATAAGCACAAAACTCTCCCCAATATCAATGTGATAGAAATAAACTTTTTCAAATTTCATTTTTACTTTATTTTCCTAGTAACATTATACTTTATCTTTTAAGGCTTTACAGACGACCAAAAATAAAAAGGTGGCTTATTGTGTGCGGTTGAAGCAACTCCTATGTGCAAGAAGCAAAATTGACGCAAAGTTGATATTCCTTCCATTATGGGCTTTGTTATGCAAATTTGAAGGGAGGAGTCCAAATCAATTAACATCCATTAATACTTCATTTTATTCTAATTATGTTTGACAAAATTAAGTGCTATAGTTATAACTATAACTTGACATATCAAAAGTTTACATAGGTTGAACTACATGATGAGAAGGTAGAAAAGGTAGCTCTCTTTCGCTTGTGTCTCAAATATACCTTCGACTTCATTTTTCTCTAAGGTTGATCTTTTGTTAAGTTGAAATGGAATTGTATTGTTCTGGAAATAATTACACACATACTTTATTAGTTATGACGGTAACTCAAAAATTAACAAATGTTTTTTTGTTACACTAAAATAATTGAGTTTTGCTCACTATAACAATGCTGGCTCGCTAGTAATATTATCTGTTTTCAGCCTAGGCTTGCACCGCTTTAAAATGCATCAATAACAATTAAAGTTTGTTTGCTTATACATTCAATATCTCTTTTGTATTTTTGTCGATATGGGACTTCATATTTTAAAATGAATTGTTACAAAAGTTGCCAAAAGTTATTTTGAACGTTACCCAATAACCTAACACACACTATGCGAAGGTGGTCCCTATAGTTACCTTGGCTAAAGTTCTATAACTTTATTGTTGTACTAATAAAATTTAATTAGTTTAATATGACAAAATAGTTTTATAATTGTACTGCTATAACTATTAAACAAAACTGCGCGAACACACATAATATTAAACCCCTTTAATTCATGCCTGACTTTAGAATAAGATAGAATAGTCGAATTCCACAATAATGTATCCAAAATCAACAAGAAGGTATGCGCAAGGTCCAAGGAAGGGTTTGACCACAAGAATCTGTTATACGCAATCTTATCTTGTATTTCTGTCAGAGACTATTTCTAAGGCTTGAACCCATGACTCTTGATCACATGGCAACAACTTTATCAGTTATCCAAAATCAACAATTTAGAAAAATAAACTCCTATATTACTTTCAATAAGCAAGATAGAAAACATGAGTTATGAATAGAACCTATAAATATGATGTGAAATACAACATGAACAAGTACATAAACTTTATTGCACTAGATTTTACGTGATCAATAGGAGATTCACGGGGTCCCCAGAATTCGATATATAGACCCCATGTGGTAATTCAATTAATAGCTATAATATTCAAAACTCACTCTTTTGACTACATCTGATAATTCAGCCAAGTATGCTATCGTATTAGTTTTTGTTCAAAATCAAGCCTGTTAGACCACCTCAGACAATAACCATACGATTAATCAAGTATATTAGGCATGAAAAATCAGATAGCAGAGAATAAATGAACAATACAAATATAACACACAAACAATACAGATTATAAAAGAATTTTCGCATATAACCATTCAAAAATATCATAATTATACTCCATAGCTATAGTTTGGGTAATTACATTTCATAACTATAGTTATAACAATGTTTATATAATTCGCACAACATTTGTATACATTTGTCTAATTCGCTATACCAATTTGCAGTTTTTATACAGTGTTTGTATATTTCGCAATACAATTCGTACACAACATTTGTATAATTCGTTATACAATTCATAATGTTTGTTCGTACACAACTTTTGTATAATTGCGCACAATGTTTGTACACATCGCTTGAATTATACAAAATTCAAACTGTAACTATAGATAGATATTTGCCACGAGCCGTAATTAATTCAAAGCTATAGCTATAATAACTAATTAACTAATGTATATTTTTGTTTATCCGCGTAATTTTTCCTACATAAAATGTATTTCAGCCAATCCATTACTTCAAGTATATGAGTAATGAGTGATGAGTATCTGATTGACATTAAAGTCATAAATCAGCTAAAGAGCACAATTAATCTCTTCTCTTTCTTTTATGTACCTTTTGATACTATAAATCCGTCAAAAGTCAATCATCCGATTTTTACTCATAACATGACACTAATGGGGGATTTAGGAAGGCTCAAGAAATATCACTTGACACTATTTCATCAAATTTTTTTATTAAATATGTATATACAGTTAAAATAGAAAAGAAGATACAAAAGATATATAAAGTAAAGTGACACCACTTGAACCAAAAGAGTGTAGCTCCATTAGTTTGGCAATCAATTTTCACATTCCCAGTTGCACGTTCTAACTCACATATATACAAATACATATTCTACATAAGTATATGAATTTGTATATACTCATATTATTGTATTTTTATTGAATCCCAGCCGCATAATGTATACGTCTTAATTCTCAGAATTTATCAAATATCGATCACGAATCGACCCTCCCAATCACCTTCAAAATCACTTCATTTATTTTTGCGAGTCATAAATAGCATAATAGAATTACACAAGAAATTTATTTATTTTACAAAAAAAAAAAGGGAGGCCCAAAACACAAAAATAGCAGGTGAATCATTGCATCTATTCCATTTTCGAATGACGTAGAAGGAGGAAATACGTGAAAGATTGCAAAGTCATTAAATAGCTAAATTTTTATAGGATGATGAATCAGCGTGAAATTTATGAATTTGGCCTCTTGTTTGGTACATATGCATGGTCCACCCTACCACACGCTCTCTCCTCTTTTTTTAATCTATAAAACCCACCATTCACAATAATCTTATGGATCAATACTTACCTCCCTCCGTCTATCTTTACTTGTCTTCTATCGACTTGACATATAAATTAAGAAAATAAGAATAATTTTATTAAATTATCCTTTTAATATAATATTTTTTAAAATATAATGAGAAAATGATCAGAATTAATGATAAATGATAAATTAGGAACAAAGTGTAAAATTATCTCTTAAATTCATAAGATGAACAAGTATTATTGGACATCTATTTTTAGTATAGTGAGTGAGACAGAAGGAGTATATAACTTCTATAAATAGGGGTGACTTTTTTAAATATAAATTTTTATTTATATTATATTTAATATGCAACTAAAAAAAATATTTCTAAAAAGTATATGTATAAATTTAACACAAAATACAAAATAAAAAAACACTTGAAAATAAAGGAGCATCGGCTTAGATGGGGTGAAAAGTCGTGGGTGGTTTGGGAGAGATTTTTAAAATATATATATATATATATATAAGAAATATTTTAAAATAATAAAAAATTGAGGAGGGTGGACGTGGGGGATAATTTTTTTTTATAGTAATATTTTATCTTTAATTTTTAATTAATATATTTAATTTTTATCAAGGTGAAATATTTTACTCATTTCATAATTTTTTTAAAATAAAAATATTTTATACACATTAATATTGAAATGTGTTTCTCAAATTAATGAGTTATAATTCAGATGTGAAACTCGTATTCTCAATAATATTGATTACCTCAAAATTTCCTAAATGCTTTTTCTAAATTCGACTCACATGATTGAACAACAGACAACCATTTTTGATGAGATATCAATATATATTTGATGAGACATTCAACAGTTCCTGGTCGCCTATAAAAACACAATGGAACAACTTAGCAAGAATAAATTTACACGTGTATATCGAGAATGAAATGTATAATGTATATATAGACACAATATATATTGACTATATTAAATAATTTGATTTTTTGGTTGTTGGTATTTGAGACATTCAACAGTTCCTGGTCTCCTATAAAAACACAATGGAACAACTTAGCAAGAATAAATTTATATGTGTATATGAAAAATGAAATTGTATAATGTATATGTAGACACAATATATATACTATAATTTGATTTTTTGGTGGTTGGTTTTCAAAATCTGAATTCAAACCAGAAACTAAAATTTTAAATGTAAATCTGAAACCATGCTTTAAAAATGAAAAAATCAAACCAAATAACGAAAAATTCGATTTGATTTGATTTTATGAGTTAATCCAAATAATGCACACCTCTACCAATTATAAATAATTTGTAATAATCCTTCAGATTTTTTTTAATGTTATTGCTTTTGTTTTATCAGCTTGAGCCTTTGCATATAATGACTCCAGCTCATTTATGACTTGCAGACACTGACAATTTGATCATATAGTTGTTCATTTAGTTTTGTGTAGCTTTTTGTATTTATCTATTTTGTGTACCAGTTGGGCTTATGTGGATCCACTTAAATTTTTATTTAAAATTTATGCACGAGTGTACCTTTTCGGCTTATGAGGGCCCACTAGGGATAGTTAGCTGATAGTTTACTTAATTCGGTATTCGCGTATATTGTTTTACTTTAAACTTTCATTCTTGACCTCTATTATGTTTTATTCCTTCTTTTCATATTATCTTTACTTTTTATGCTTAGTCGGACTACAATGCCTACTTAAGTACCTATTGTTTTGCTACTCATACTATATTTTGCATTTGCTTTTGTGATGAAAGTCCAAGCATCAGCTACCCGCGTTGATTATCGAGCCTGCAACAATCTGACTTGGGGTGAGGGTGCACATGACGTTCAAGATCATTGCATTTTATTTAGTATTTTGTGGCCCATCTTTTATTTTCTTTGAGACTAGCCTATTGTGTATATATTTTGGTCCACTTTTGGGACTTTATCCATTGTACTACCTATGTACTTGTGACTTCCAGCTTCTAGGAAGGGTCATTTATTGTGTGTATATTGGTTGTTTCAGCATTATTATTCTGTTTATGTTTAAATTGTTTATTCTTGCATAGTTTCCACTCTTAAACCCATTACTTGTGGTTCCAGGTTAAGGATTGACTTACCTACTAATAAATTGTGATAGGTATTATCATGACTCGAGAAATCGAATTGTGACATATTAATCAGGATACCAAATTATTTTTCAATTTTCACATTAATCAATTATCTCTTGTAATTAGGTGAAAGCAAAATAAAGTTCACTCGCTTATATATATTCATGTCTGCAGTATTCATTTATTTCTCTGTATTCACATACTCCTAAGCTTAATTATATTCATTTATTTTCTAGGAATATAATAGTTTCATTTTCAAAAAAGAGTAGTGCTATACATTGTTTAGTCTCTTTTAAAATTTTTGTTTTCTAGTTAGAGAATTGAGGAACTTATATTGGGTAAATTTTTTTTTCTTTATAACTTTAAATAGCATTTACAAATTAAGTTTAAATGCTCTAAATGGTCCCATATATTTCATATTAAATATAACTCACCCAACGCATCAAAGTTCAGCCAGGTTGGATGAGTTATATTAATTTATGCTAGTTCTGACACTCACATCTAAAAATATGAGTATTAGCATGTTTGTATTAGACTAGGGTACGGAAAAATCAAACCAATCGATAAAAATATTATTGATTATTGTTTTTGAGTTATTATGTTATTGAATTTTTAATGATTTTTAAAAAGTTATTGGGTTATCGATTTGATATCGATTTTTACTTTTGAGTTATTGGATAAACTGATAACCCAATAAAATTATAATAATTTATTATTTTATCCCTTCATAAATATTAAATATTACTCCTAGTAATTTAATGATACTAGGACACTATAATAATATTTTACATATTTTAAGTGATTAGGTATCCACTATAGTATTGTAGTTTGTAATTAACTAATTATAGCTTTTACAAATTTGTACACATAGTTTTCGTACTCTATCTACTTTTTATTAATGCAAAGTTCTCATTATCATTCTTATCAGGTAAACCAAAAACCGAACCGTTAAGAATAAAATCGATAAATCAATAAAAATTATTTTATTGATTTCTTCTTGATTTAGAATATTTAAAACTCAAACATCAATAAATCGAACTGATTATGTATAAAATCGAATCGAACCAAATTGAACCGATCGATGCACACCCCTATAGTAGTCCTTCAATTAGAATAGGTATGCTTGAAGTTTGACAAATCTTTGATCAACAATTTCAGATTATTTGAAATTTATAGGTGGATTTTTGGATTTGGAATGACCCTAATACGTTCAACTAATATGATTGTTCCTTCAAATTTTTTAAAAATTTATGAAGTTTTTTATGGAGAATAACTTTAATATTGCAACCACTTTAACCATTAGTTTCAAATTACCTGAAATTTATGAAGTTCTTGATTTGAAATGATTTCAACTAATTTAATCATTAGCTTCAAATTATTATGACGTCTTGATTTGGTATGGCCTTAATACATTTAACGAATTTGACCATTATCTTCAAATTATTTGAAATTAAGAAGTCTTAATTTGGAGTGACTTCAATACATTCAACTAATTTGATCATTAGCTTCAGATTATTTGAAAATTTACGAAGTCTTAATTTGGAGTGGCCTAAATAAATTCAGCTAATTCGATCAATAACTTCAAATTGTTTGAAATTTATATATCTTAATTTGGAATGATCTTAATGTTGGGAAAAGGAACGACAACGAAACACAACGGAAGCGCAATACAATCTTTTCCCCAAATAAATATAATGAATGACAAGGCACAATAAATTCCAAAAATTTCCAGCAGC
>JAABOM020000075.1:3810809-3821251 GCA_011800125.2 Solanum clarkiae | reverse complement strand
GATGCCTTGGTGGTGAAATGGTAGACACGCGAGACTCAAAATCTCGTGCTAAAGAGCGTGGAGGTTCGAGTCCTCTTAAAGGCATAATATTGAGAATGCTCATTCAATGAGCATTCTCAATCGGTATATCAATACCAATTCGATCCGAGCTCTTGAAATTGGAATAAATTTGGCAGCGGATCGCAAAAAAGAATTGGATTTCCTCATCGTAGTAAAAAAAAATCGTAGCAAGAAAAGGAAAGTCTCAAGGAAATCAAATATTTCGCCGGAAAAAGATAGTCGCCAAAAAAGGACAGTCGTAGAAAATCAAACTTCCACAGCGCCGGCGAACCATAGCGAAGTCGGCGGCGACGAGAAAGAGGGGCTCCGATGTCTGGAACAAACATGAAAACTAAGGGTGGAATAGAAAGTAGAGAGAGAAAATAAGTCTCCAGAAATAATATTATTAACGATTATTTAAAAAATTAAGAAATAAGTGACGATTTTTTTTTATATACCAATATTAGTTCATCATGGTAATTTTTATAGCGCGATTATTGATTAATCAGAACAACGAATATAGTGAAAAAATAAAAAAAGAAAAATGATAAAAACAAGTTCACTAATTTTTTAGTAAAATTGAATTGCTAAAGAATATGACAGAATGACAAAATGTTAACTATCATAACCCATCTCGTTGAACCTTGAATATAACAGTTTTTTACAAAGAAGCGCCATTATTGTCAACGAATTTTCAAACTAAGCACCAATCTTATTAGCACTTCTATAAAAAAAAAAAAAAAAACTAAGATCGATTTATTAAAGTAAATTTTTATAACGGGAATATAGATTAATCAAGACGTCGAATGTAGACTGAAATCCTTAAAAGGAAAGAATCGAGACAGTGGGCCGATAAGCGCGCCACATCACTAGTCAAAAACCAGCTGGGGATAAAGATATCGAAGAACACTTGTTTTGGTAATTGGACTTAACCCTCATTATTCACCCTAGCAACAGCCGTATATATATATATATATATATATATATATTTCCTTTTCCTTTTTTCCTTTTTCATTTACTGTTGGAAAGTTGAGAAAAGACAATTGTAAGTTGTAATAAAAGTTCTTTTTAATGTTGTTTCCTTTGTGAATTTAATTTGATATACATTTGTTTATGTTTATTGAAAGGAATCGATCGAGACGTGGAACAAGTTAAACAATTTGCATTGACTAGCGTGCGTTACTCTCTGGTAAGTCAGCTCTTAATCTGCTGAGCGCCATTTCCATTTGAATTTTATTTAATTGAATCATTTGTTGTAAAACTTCCATTAATTTTATTTATTAATTAATCAACTTCATTCTGGGTAACCTTTCGTGGGGATCCCAAAATGAGCATATGGAGTTATGGACTCTTCTGGAACTGTGTGTATATGTGTGTGGATTTTCGATAGGTCCACACAGAATCTTGAAGTTTTTGTATTTACTTTACATAGGAAAATAATATTCTAAAGTCTCTTTTCAACTTTTACGAGTTTATAATAATTTTTAGAAAAGCTTATGCACTTTTTGTGTATCTGTAGAGTCAACAGAGTCTTTTTCTCCTCCTGTTTTTGTTGGTTTCTTGCAGTTTTATTTTGTAAGGTATTGAAAAGTCCACTTTTTATTTTTTTCTTTTATCATTAGCATTTTCTTGTATATATATATATACTGGTTTACTTAGCCCCATTTATATAACCTTTCGTTTTCCTCTTTTATGGTAGTGATCCCACTGTTTTTACAATGACAGCTATAAGCAGTCAAAACTCAAAACCCATATCTCTTTGATTGAATGAAATACTCGTAGGGTTTCCTTTTTATTATTTAGGCCAACCCATTTCTCTCTCTCATTTGCTCAAAGAAGTAGCATTAGAGGGGAAGGTGCAATAAGGGTTCTTGGTTGTCTTGTACCAACCCCTTTTGCTTCTTCTTTAATTTTGTGGGTTTGGGTTGTTGAGTTTTATGTTCATCACCAAAATCTTGGACTAAAATACTTTGTCTGGGGTGTATAAATATGAAAAGTTACTATCAAGTGTTGATGGGAAAGTTGAGATCTTGATAGTGATTGACAAGAGAGTTCTGAGTCTTTTTCGTATCGAAGTTTGGATTTTTTTCGTTTTTGGTAAAAAGAGAGGAAGGGGGTTGTTCAGTTTTGATGAGTTTTGGAGGTTTCATTGGGAGTAGTAGTGGAGGAAAAGGCGGTGACGGTGGTAGTTCTGGGGTTTCAAGATTGGTGGCTGATAGTTCACACGAAGCCATGCCTACTGCTACTATTGCTCAGTCACAACTTATCACATCATCTTTACCCCATTCAATGTTTAACTCTTCCCCGTTATCTCTTGCGCTTGTAGGCCTCCTCTAAAAGTGTTTTTTTTTTTTTTTTTTGGTTGTGGGTGTGTTTTTGTTGCTTGGGATGAATAGTGTATTTGGATTAATTTGCAGAAACCAAAGATGGAAGGTGCTGGTGACGTGAATTTCGATGCTGTTGCAATGGGAAGGAGCTCCAGAGACGATGACTATGAGAGCAGGTCTGGCAGTGAGAATTTAGACGGGATTGGATCAGGCGATGAAATGGAAAATCAAATTGGTAGCTCATCCAGATCAAAAAAGAAATATCATAGGCATACCCCGTACCAGATTCAAGAACTTGAAGCGTATGTATTATACCATTTCATATTGTTCTTTTCATACTTTGTTTGGATTGTTTCTGAAATTTTTTATCTGACAGTTCTTTTAAGGAGAATCCACACCCTGATGAGAAAGCAAGACTTGAACTTGGTAAGAGACTATCACTGGAAAGCAGGCAGGTAAAATTTTGGTTCCAAAATAGGAGAACACAGATGAAGGTAAATGTCACCACATTGACACTATTTTGTTAAATTTATTATACCTTGTGCAAGATTTTGTCACATAGAATGTATAAGTGAACCTACATTGTTTCAGACCCAGATGGAACGGCATGAGAATTCGATGCTGAAACAAGAAAACGATAAGCTCCGTATCGAAAACATAGGGATGAAGGAAGCTATGAGGAACCCAGCTTGCCCACATTGTGGTGGTCCGGCGATTCTCGGGGAGATACATATTGAGGAGCACCATCTAAAGATAGAGAATGCCCGCCTAAGAGACGAATATAATAGGATATGCGCTGTGGCCAATAAATTCTTGGGAAGGCCTTTGGAAACTTTCCATGCTCCTGCTCCAATGCCAGCTGGGGTGGCTAATTCTGCTCTGGAGCTTGCTGTGGGAAGAAATGGCTTTGGTGCTATGAGCTCTGTTGACACTGCATTGCCAATGGGACTTAATTTTGGCAATGGCATCTCAATTTCCCCTAGGCCGACCTCCAACATGGCTGGTGTAGATGTATCCTATGATAAGAACATGTTAATAGAGCTTGCTTTTGCTTCCATGACTGAGCTGATTAAGCTGGCCGATATTGGTGGTCCTCTGTGGCTTAGAAACTTTGATGGAAGTGCAGAAGAATTGAACCTTGAGGAGTATGCTAGGTCTTTCCCTCCATGTATTGGCATGAAACCTGCCCACTTCACAGCTGAAGCAACAAAGGCAGCTGGTACAGTGATGATCAACAGTCTGGCCTTGGTGGAGAGTCTGATGGACACAGTAGGTTCCTTCATCTTGAAACGTTATAGTTTACATTTTGATTCCTTTGAACCATTGCTGAATGTGAAAGTTGTTTCTCCAATTTGCTTCTTGAACATAGGATTTTCTTTTTTTATTTAAGGGGTGTTGCATTAATGGCCTGCATGTTCTTTTGATTAAAATAACTTTTAACTTTCAAGTAGAGGAAAAAAACATATTATTGCTTTCCAACATGTAAGTTCTACTAATGCAGAGTCGATGGATGGATATATTCTCAAGTATTGTTGGCAGAAGCTCTACAATGAATGTGATCTCTAACAGCTCAGGTGGAAGCAAGGATGGCAATTTGCTCTTGGTATGTTATTGTTATTTTTGTGGGAGTCATCCATCCTAAGTTTCTTTTCTTGCCTGTCCTGCGATAGAGGTCTGAAAATATTGATTTGCAGATCCAAGCTGAGTTCCAAGTTCCGTCTGCTTTAGTTCCTGTCCGTCAAGTAAAGTTTCTACGGTTCTGCAAGCAACACGCTGAAGGTGTCTGGGTAGTGGTGGATGTATCTATTGATGCTATCCAAGAAGGTTCACAACCGCGTGAAGCTGGAAACTGCAGGAGACTCCCTTCTGGATGTATTGTGCAAGACTTGCCCAATGGGTACTCCAAGGTAACTGTTCATTTAGTATTCCATGCAGTGCTCCGTAAGTTGCTGAAATCAACCAGCTAAATTGTTTTATTTTTTCTTGTTGGTTTGTGTATTTGTTTGTTCTTAATGAAGGTTTATCTTGTCATTTTGCTTACATAGTTTTTTTTCTTTACCGCACTTCTTATTATCTGGTTCTGGAGTGTTGATTCTCTTGACCTTTGCTTCTGAAATATATTTTATCCTTGGCATTTTTTGGAAGTGCTGTCAGTAAAATAATTTGACAGTTGTAGCCTAAGAATCTGAACCTTATATTGTTATTTTATTCTGTAGATGCTTCTGTATGTTTATTTATGTTATCATCATATTCAAGGCTAGATTTTCTCATATTTGTTTGCTTAGGCTTCTGACAGATTAGAAATTTGGTTAATCGAGGATGTCAACCTTACAGTATTGCAAGATGCCTCAACTCCTTTTTCGGTATCTTGAACTTATAAATTTATGATCATTGTGTAAAGGCACAGCCTCGGTAGTTTCATCTTAACTGTACAAGCAAATATAGTGAGACCCCCCGGGGGGGAGGGAATCTATGCTTGTATCATGGTGGGGTGTTTACTTGGTACCACTTGTGTTATTTGACCTCAATATAGATTTCTATTGTACCCTTCCAATCTAACAACAACATACCAAGTAGAATCCTACAAGTGGGGTTTGGGGAGGGTAAAATGTACGCAGATCTTACCAGTATCTCGTAGAGGTAGAAAGACTGTTTCCGGGGAACCCTCGTCTCAAAAGCCCATAAGCAGAATAAACTAGATACAGAAAAAAGGAAAGAAAAAGAAAACCCAGGAAGAGAACGACTAATAAGGAAAGCAGTGATAGAAAGTAAAATCACAACTTTTCACATTTTGCACTGAGTTTCAAACCATGTTCCACTGTCCTCTGGGAATTCTTGATTACTGAAAAACCACTCACATTTTGAACTCATTTATGCTCTCTTTTGCATCCTATTTTCTTGAGTGATTATAAACAAGTAACTATAATCATTTCCTTGCATCCTACATCTTTTTATTCTGGAATTCCAACTTTATGCCAACTAAAGCTACTAGATACACAGATTGATCTATGCTCTTTGGAAGCATATAAATCCTTTAATTGTGTTGAGTTGCTAGTTAAGTTACTACTGACAGACCAATTGATGTCAAAGCTTTCTTAATCTACTCAATTTCAACTGCTAGTAAAATCTTGACGGAAAATTTCAGGTTATTTGGATTGAGCACACGGAATATGATGAGAGTACCATCCACAATTACTGCCGCCCTTACATCAGGTCTGGCCTGGGCTTTGGTGCCCAGCGGTGGATTGCCACCCTACAAAGGCAATGCGAGTTCTTGGCAGTCATCATGTCTTCTGCTGTGCCCAGTGGTGATAATTCAGGTACCACATCACATTTTTCATTTAACCCTCTCGAACTTTGAAATGATATGGATGCTTATTGAGTTCCACTATTGGCAGTTGTTAGTCCCAATGGTCGGAGAAGTATTGCAATGCTGGCTCGACGCGTGACTCGCAACTTTTTCAGTGGGGTTTGTTCAACCTTTTACAAGTGGGAACCAATCCAATCAGGGTCTGCAGAGGAGAGTAAGTTGATTATGAGGAAGGCTATTGGTGAACCTGGTGACCCTCATGGTATGGTGTTGAGTGCCTCCAGGACCTTCTGGCTGCCGGTGACACGTAAGCGTTTGTTTGACTTCCTTCGAAATGAACAAACAAGAAGTCAATGGGATGTGTTGTCCCATGGTGGTTCCATGCACCCAATAGTCCACATTGCCAAGGGTCAGGATCTTGGCAACAGCATCTCTCTGTTCCGCACTAATGTGAGTGAAACTGGCGTGACTTTTAGAAATGTGGCATAAAACTACACCACTTAGTACTAAACATTGAATTCTGAATTAAGTGTTTTGTCTTGACTTGCAGGTGACTGATGGCGATGGTAATCAAAATAGTCTCTTGACCTTGCAGGAGTCGTGCACGGATGTATCCGGTTCCATTATAGCATATACATCCCTTGATACTGGAGATATGAATGTTGTGATGAATGGTGGAGACTCTTCCTGCGTGGCTTTCCTTCCATCAGGACTTGCTATTGTTCCAGATTGTTACGAGAACTCGAACAGTTTAATGCCGGAAAGTGAGGGTAGGAGTAACGGGTCTCTATTGACGGTTGCATTCCAAATTTTAGTGAACAGCCTGCCTTCAGGAAATCTGACAATGGATTCGGTGAACACTGTGAACACCCTCATCAACCGTACAGTGCAAAATATCAAGATTGCATTCCAATGCAATTAATGTCGAAATATTTTGGTTTGTGGTTTATGATGCATGTTTTATGAGTGACAATAAGTATACAAGTTGAGTTTTGATAGAAAGAAGTCGGGTTTGAGTCAATGAACGAACCGAGTTGGTTCGCTAATATTTGATATGGTTGGTTTATTCAGTTGTTTGATGATGAAGCGGTGTGGTTCGTGTATTGACTTTTGTGGCCCTTGTGTGCTCTTTTATTTCTTGGTAAACTACAGCTTCTTTTTGAATTCAAACTCATTTGGTTGCTTTGCTATTCGATTGCCATCGTGCCTTTCGACTTATTATTTTTTGTTACAAATGGTTTTAATATTATTCAATTCTAACCAAATTGCACAAATAACTCAACGATATAAAGTGGCGGCCCACAAACACCTTTATAAATGGAGTAGAATAATAAAATATGTATTCATCCATTCAGGCTCTAGTTTTAACACATTAATCTCTCTATGCATATTTCAAGGGGGCCTAAAGTGACTTCATTTCTAACTAATTCTAAGATAGAGGTCGTTTGGTCGAGTACGTTTTTTTTTCCCTTTTTGCAGGAAAACCTATAAAATTATGCCTATTATTTGGGTATCGATGATTTTGTAAAAGAATTGTTTTTTTTTTTGATTGGAATTGAATTGTACCAAATCGATTATTAGAATTCTTTTAATAAAATTGAAGGTTTCATGTACTAGAAAATACAGAATTAGTCATGGTATCTGTCGTTAATCCCTAGCTAATCAGTCACTAAAAGCTTCTAGTTAATTGAATTTCCTAATAATCTGTGCTAATCCTTAAGATTAGCATTTGAAATTTTTGTTGTTAAACTATTAAATTTTTGCCGTTACTAATTTTTTGTTTTCTAGTAGTATATAAATATATAATTATATCAAATTTAATTTTATAAAAGACAAAATTGAAAAGAGATCGAACCTTGTTGTATTTGTTTGTGTAAAATATATTTTCATGCAATCCCTACTTTTATATTTGTCTCATGAGACTTGCACTCCAAGTACTATATGTAGATAGCGGCATAGTTGTTTAATTTCCCTTAGCAATAGTAATATTATTTCTTTATTTTTTTACTTTCTTAGACTTGTTCAATTTTACTAATATATGTTATTTTCTTTCCACCGTTTTTCATATTAATTATTGTTGTTACTAGTCTTTGACGAAATCTCTTTGCCACTTGTTTGAGATAGTTTACTTGAGTTAGTGGTATATCAGAAATAATTTTTTACTCTTATAAGGATAGTGTTGTGCAACTTCAACCTTATCCAAATCCCATTTATAAAATTTCGCTTGATACGTTATTGAATTAAATTTAAATAAGAGATAAGTATATAAAACACACATAAACTATACCATTTTTTTGAATTCACACCTAAAGTATTAGAAGTTTGAGAAACACACTCAAACTATCACTTATTAGTTTGAGAAATACACCTCAATGGTGTGTAATACATTCTCTCTTTTATTGGATAAAGTGTTGCCACATGGCATGCCACATTGACAAAAAATTAAATAAAAATATTAATATTAGTTAAAAATAAAAGAATAATGTATAAATATTCTTCCGAAAAATATTATTTTTTAAAAAATAAAATTTAAAATATTTTTTTACCTACTCTATTGCCCCCACCCCTGCACCGCCCAACCACCCCTAACAATCTCCATCCCTTTTATTTTTTTATCTCTTTTATAAAATATTTTTTAAAAGTTCAAACTTCAACCCATACTCCACTCCTACCTTAAAAAATAGATTTTTTAAAAATAACTAAAATTCTACTATAAAATAGCTGGGCAAATCTTATTTTTATCATCTTTCATTTCCTCTTAATTCATCACCTTTTATGTTTCTATAATGTCTAAAAATATTTTGCAAAACCCCTGCAGAATGACATCTTTTTTTTTTTAACTTCTACTTGTGAATCTCGTATGACATAGAAAAAATTACAAAAATTAACTTAACCGTACTGATATTAAAAAAAACAATTAAGATGACGGGATAATTTTGAAAGGTCTACGTTGATACCCAATTTTGGCCTTTTTGTTAAAATTCATACATTCATATTATTATTTTTAATTCTTGTTAAATCATTATTTTATGATAAATTACATATTTTTGTTTATGTCATTTGTTATTAATATTTATTTAACGTTGATTATATTCATTTTAACATTTTATCATAGTGCAAAATTGTAGAAAATTCATAAATAGTCACTTAGTGAAACATAATATATTAAAATAACTATATTTTCTATAATTGCATTCTATAGCTATCGTCATGAAAATTCAATGTGTAAAAAACGTGTATGTATTGAATCATTATACAAGATATATGAGCTGGCATTTAATGTTGACTGACTAATGATCAGCTGCAATTTAAGGAAACGTTTTATTTAGTAATGGAAGTCCCTTCTAATATGTTTTTCTTACTTATTATAATTTTATAAAGGAAAAAAAGTTAAATAAAACACCATAGTTGCCTAGTGTTGCGTTTTTCTCGACAAAAATTATTTCAAAATATTTCAGCATCATTATACGAAAATTGGGTGAGTTGAATACATGTTCTATTTCATTTTTGATACGTTTATTGAATATATTATACAAAATTATAATATACGAAATAATTCTCTTATGAAAGATTGTAGAATTTCTTTTTTCGATACCTTTGTAATTTTTTGTTATTTTCTTTCTATTAGTCTGGAATTTTCTTAAAATTATGTAGTATCTTTATTGATCTATACATTAGGAACATGAACAGTTTTTTTTTTTTTTTGGTTCAAGAATCTGTTTTAAAAAAGTTTGATATATTTTTTGTATAAACATTTTTAATTTTTGATTTTTTGGCTTGATTATTCAGTTTGCGTGTATGCATATGAACATATATAAATATAGGTTTTTTGTTATATTGTATAATCATATTATATGTATAGAATACGAATGTTGGATATAATGTATATATTTAGTTGTGGCAGCTATAGAGATTATTTTGGTTTATTGGTTGTATAAATGCGGTAGTTATACGTTTGTGTTCTGCTGTATGTATAAAAAAATATTATAAATTGTATGTATTGTAGTTTGATTTGTATATATTTTGGGTTGAGTAATGTGAGTAAAATTTTTTTTTATACACCGCTAAAGTGTATACATTGCTAATGTTATATGTTGTGTATAGTGATGGCTTCGATATCCCTTATGCTGATGCATTCTGGGCATTCGGATGATGAAAATTGTTACGTTGATTATATTTTGGAGGGTGTTGACTTTAAAGAGCATTCAATTTATCTGAAATTGTATACGCTGATTGCAAATCAAATTGGTGTTGATGTTATGAAGAAGATAATCAAAATTGAATACAAAGTCAACCCAGGAGATATGTCGATAGTGATACACAGTGATATGGGTGTTAGGGTTTATGTTATGCTGAAAAAAACTAGTAATGATTTCAATAAGTATCCAATTTGTGCAAGCATTGTTTATACGAATGCGTGCGAGACTGATGTTGGTGGAAGTTCTTCAGGAGCGATCATTTTCATTGCTAGGTATAAATTTAGTAATTGAATTAGATGATTTTGAAAATCGTGAGTTGTCTGTCGATGAGTTAGTAGAGCCTTTACATGCTTTTGGTCATGAGGACTTAAATGGTATCATATCTGATTGTTATGCCGAAAAATGGCTTTTTGAGAAGAAAATTCAAAAAATCAGTTTAAAACTCAATTTTATAAGAGAAAACTAATTTTTTAAAATTTTGAAAAGACACAGAGTCGCCACCTAATTTTATGGATAATTAGGAAACCATTAAACATTTAAAAAGATCTAACAGAAAAATCCTTTTAA
>JAABOM020000075.1:3771752-3810709 GCA_011800125.2 Solanum clarkiae | reverse complement strand
TGTGGGGAAGGGGAGAGGTGTATGGGGAAGGGGGCAAGAGTTAATGAAGAAGGAGAAGGAAGAGTTGGGGCGGCTGGGGATATAAGGGGGTTTTAGGGGCGCGTGTAGCGAATTAAAATTAATAATAAATTTTTTTTGAAAATTATTTAAAAATTATTAAAAATAAAAATAAAGCCCCCCGATAATTAATTTGACACTAAAAATTGGGTGTCAACAGCTATAATTACATTGTCTAACTTGTTTGGAATTTAAAGAGAGAAGATATGAATTGCTGATAACTATATGGTATAATTAAAAGATGATTATAGTTGTTATAAATTAATTAATCATATATATTTGAAATTATTCCTATTTCTTTTTGTATATATACTAGTGTTTGTTATTTTTGTCAGCGGTCAAATATATATGTCACTTTCTCTTATTTAATAGCCCAAGACGGTGAAGGCCTAATTAAGGGCTCTTCTAGCCCAGTGATAGTTCATTGCCTGTGAATAAATTTTGCAATGGATTCTTTCGTTTACGCCCCTCTGCCAAAATTAATCACCACTACTTGCCAAAGTATACAAATTTTAGGAAAAACTATACAAAATAAATTTAATTGCGAATAATTTACTACAATGGATGCGGCCTTATCAATTTATGCTTAATGGACCAGCCACCCAAACTATTACCTACTTACCCACTTTCTCATTTTTGATTTAGCATTTGTGATACTCCATTGCTATAATAATACCATATTGGTATCATATAAGAGTGAGCTTAATTCTCTGTCAGTATATTGATACCTTATCGGCATTATACAAGATATAAGTTCTTTTATTACAAAATTATTATTATTATTATTATTATTATTATTATTATTATTATTATTATTATTATTATTATTATTAGAGAAAATTATTAAAGTCACAATTTTATTTATTAAATTCTAAATTCCAATGGTATCTTATATACTTAGATGGTATCAAATAGTAATTGAGCAGTTTTCTCTCTGAAGCACTATTAGTTCTTTCTTCATATTGTTAGAGTATAATAGTATCAATGAGTAAATGATTAGTGTTTTCAGTGAACCATTGCTTCTTCATCTTTGATGCCATCAAAGTATTAATAAGTAATTGAGTAGTTTTGTCATGAAGCATAGCATGTTCCTCTCTGATATTATTAGAGTTTATATACTCTAATGGTATCAAGGAGTCACAGAGCAATGTTTTTACTAAAGAATTGTTTCGTCCTCTTTGATACCATTAGAGTATGTATACACTTTGATGGTATCAAGTATTTCACTAAATCACAACATCTTCTTTTTTGATATCATCAGAATTTATACACACACGCTCTCATAGCATCAAATATCCAAGAATATTTAAAAATAGAAGATATGAAAGTAAGAGAGTAGCCACCTGTGAATAAGTTTCCTTTACTGAGTATAAGTATTGTTTTCCCGATTTATGTACTAATTATATATATATATATATATATATATATATATATATATATACTTAAATATACGATATTTATACATTTTATGGGTTATTTTGGAAACTAGAACACCCAAAGATATTAGACAATAATCATCCCTTTTTCTTTAATTTTCAATAGGTTCTGTCGACTTTATCAAGTTAAACTACCATTCTACCGAAAAATCAAGATCTCCTGGCTATTTTGTCTTCAATATGCATGGTTTTACAAAGAACATGACAAGCCTAATATAGAAAACCAATTTGTTAACAGTATTATATATAGAGATATGTTGCTATATCCTTCATATATAAGTACTTTTAAAGAATTTAGTTTTTATTAACTTAATTAATTGTTAAAATATATAGAAATGTATGGGGTAATATACATTTAGTGGTTTCATCTTAATACTCGTACTCATATTTCTATGTTAGGGGTCGTTTGGTCGGAGTATGTTTTAATTATTTCTCGCGTGTCTAGTATCATTAGAGTATATATATTCTGATAGAATAAAAAAAAAAGAGGCGATACTTCAGTAAAATTGGTTGATACCGTTAAAGTATATACATACTTTGGTGGTATCAAAGAGGAAGAAATTGTTTGATACCATTAGAATATAACTAGATTTTAGAGTTTAAGAAATAAGATTGTGATTTTAATAAATAAGATTGCAATTTTGATAATTTTCTTCTAATTATTTCTTCTTCTTCTTCTTATGTCTAAGCGGTATCATATATCGATGGAGTCTCGATTATTTCTCATTTATTTTTTTAAAAGGATTTAATCTTATATGATATCGATAGGATATCAATATACTACCAAAGTATCATAGAGGATTAAATTCAGTCATATATGATATCAGTGTGATATCATATACAGATGAAGTATCACAGAGTAGTGATACTAACATCATGCTGACATCATGTGCGAAATAAGAAAAGAGAAAGCAGAGTAAGCGAATAAAAAATTTAGATTAGATCCATTTTTGATAAATAATTTTACAATTAGATTCATTTTATATAATTTTCCCTTAGTTTTATCTACATTACCGAAGTGTCTCTAATCATTTACCAAGTCGCTAGAGTTTTGTCTCACTGGAAGTGATCCATCTTGTTTGAAAATTTTCATATTTATGGTTTATTTTAGAATAAATAAACACAAGTGATGAAGACAAAGATTTAAATAATGAAAAAAATTAGAAACTAATACTTAATTAAAGCAAGTGGATTCATATGCCGTTGGGACATCAAATATTATTTCTCTATTTTAAATATTGAATTTCAATATTTATTAACAACAAATAGAATTAGTAGCTTAGTTAATTTGGTATATGAAATTTTATGTGAGTGATATCTTGTAATCTCCGCTCCCAATTGTTCCGAGTAAAATATTGAAATATTATTTAAAAATATTTTAAGTGAAATAATAGTTACTGTTCGCAAATCTTTCAACTATCACAAATTCTTTTTTTTAGGAGTGCAATTTATGTCAAATACAAACTTCAACTTACAAATGCTTTTTTTTCGATTTTAACTTCCCATAAATTCTTTTTTTTTAAAAAAAAAAATCAACCAAATATTATCAAAAAGCTTACGACTGACATACTCTAATTAATCTCCTAAAAATGTTTAAATTAGGACGTTAATTCAAAGCAGGCCATGCTAATTGCTACTCCAACTTGCTACCATAGTCAAAATAATATTTAAAAAAAAAAAAATCTTGCCCCATAGAATAAGTCAGATTTGGTACGTCACTTTCTTTAATTAAATTTTCTTTAATAGCTGTATTATGCAGCTGAAAAAGACTTAAAAAGGATGCATGCGTTTTTAATTAACTGTTCCTTTAATTTATACAATTGATGTAATTGGCTTTACAAATCAAAACCTACCCCTCCATTAAGAGAAAAAGGATATTTTATGGTCATTTATAATTTGAACAAAAGAAAGAAAAATCTTTAGATATTTTATAAGTAAAAAATAAAAAACTCCGGTGAAAGAACATAAAACTATTGTTGTAAAGAATTACGAAATCAAATTTTCCTTAGATAATGCAGAAACTATCACAATCAGTTCTTAATTAACACTACTAGAAAACAAGAAATTAACAAAGGATAAAATTTCATGCTAATTCCATATAGCTAAGAAAATTATATTGACTAGGGGCATTTTATAAATGACTTATTAGCTAGAGATTATCGATAAATTTCATAGATAAATTCATATTTTCTTAATCTATTGACTTTTTTAAGCATAATTTCATTATCACTCATAATTTATGAGTGTCATTTTCTCTAAATTTTATATGCCATGAAGACCAATTTTTCATGTGTATGAGTCAATTACTCAATGATGGCATGAATTGAATACAACAGTTTTGGTGAGTGTTACGTATTAATAAAAGAACATGCATGTGTAATTACTACAAAATAATTAAGAAGGAAGATTAAAGTAGTATTTGGTAGATATTTTTGTTGAGTGGATGAAATGACTATTTAAATTAAATTAATTAGCAGAGGCACCAAATACTTTTCTTCCATTTTATATGAGCCAATGGAAATCATAGGAAGTTTTACAGGTAGGTCCTACGCTAATGATGTTTAATGATGGTTGTTAAAACATTATTACTGGTTATCCGCAAAAAGAATTTTGGTGAGAAATTCCTTCATTATGTAGTTGGAACTATATAATACATTGGCCTTTTTTTTTTGGCCTTGTGGCCAAGGCCATGACTAATGCTATTTTTACCAAAAAGTTCTTTTTATTTATAGTGCAAGATAACACATATTGGTGTGTGAAAAATTTTATATGAAAATAAAAATAAAAGCTATATGTGTAATAATTTGAATGATGCGAGGTCCTTTTGAAAAATCATTTAGACTGTTTTAGTTTAATAATTTGTATCAAAGTCAATAATTTGACTAGACGAGTATGGAAAAATGACAAAGCGATAGGGTTGGGGGCGACTAACAACCTTTATATATTTGATTTGATATTCTATTTATTGCCTTGTAGCTTTAGAGTTGGCGGTGAGGCCAAGCGAGACAAGTTCAACTTTAGCCTGCTAAGACTTCAATTCACCCCAGTTCGCATAGAATAATTTTCTATTTTCAATTTTTCCACCCCATAACATAAAAAGATTTTTTGTTAGACCCTAGTCTAACTAAGTGACGTGACACGGGTATGTCAAAGACTTCTACATTGACCTTGGCATGTATATGGACAAGCAATGTAGTGTGGTTGTATGGCTAAATGTTACTAGGTGTTCAAGCTACTTGAGTGTTGGCAAGGGAGCTTGGATACAATGACCAAGGATGTTGGAGTGATGGCTAAGCAGACTTGGGTACAAGGCAAGACAGTGACATCGGCAAGGCAAGGCAAGACAACGTGTTGCTTGACAAGACTAAGGCTTGGCAGTGTGTTGGCTTGACAAGGCAAGGCTGTGGGACTTGACAATGGCAAGGCAGTGTTGATTCATGTGTGGGCAAGGTTCTGGTAACAAGTCAAAAATAAAACTAGGTGTTAGAAGACAATATAAAATATTCTAAGTGTTAGGCAAGGTATAAGTTCGCCTAAGGCATGTGCGCGGCACATGTGTGGCTCAGTTTAAATTCGAATTTATATACTAGCTGTTGGAATATAGCTATTGTAATGTTAGTTAATTTCTAATAAGAGTTAGTGGGATGTCATATGCCAGACACATCAGATTGTAACTACCTTATTCAGTATAACTACCATGTGCAGTGTTTTTATACAAAGCTGAAAAATGTCCAAGGCATTAGAGAGTGTTCTATGCCTTAGACAGATTTATGAGACCTTTTTCCTTGTTGTTGAGTTATCAATAAAAGATTGGGAAACATTCCTGTAAATTGTTCTAAGTAGTGTTCATTACGTTCTTTGCTGCCTGAAATATGAAATAATCTAAGTGTTGGACAGTGTTGTGCTGTGTGTTATGGCTGAAGTTTATAAGTGTTGCAGACTGCCAGCAAGAGGTGACGAGAAAAAAAATCAGCCCTATGTTACTTTTTGCTTTTATTTTAGTTTAACAACTAGTATCTGAGCCAATAATTTGGCTAGACGAGTATGAAAAGATGACAGAACAATAGTGTGTGTGTGTGGGGGGGGGGGGGGGGACCTAACTGCATTTGCATGTTTAATTTGATATTTGATTCACTATCTTCACTCCTAGGTTTGAAGACATAGAGATGGTAGGAGGAGGGGTGGAACGAGTTCACCTTTTACCCACAAAATTTTTAACTCGCTCCATCTCACATTGAATATTTTTCTATTTTCAATTCCCAACTTGCAAAGAAAAACAATTTTTACTTTTATTCTAGTTCAATAATTAGTAAAAGAGCTAATAGTTCGATCAGACGATGAAAATTGACAAAATTATAGTGTGGGGCCGACTAACTACCTTCGTATATTTGATTTGATGTTTGATTTACTACCTTCATTTATAGTTTTGAGACACGAAGATGAAAATGGAGTGGGATGGTATAAGTTCAGACTTAACCCATAACTATTTCAACTAGCCCCACTCCACATTGAATAATTTTCTATTTTCTAACTCACCCACTCCGTAAAGCAAGACAACTTTTGCTTTTTTTAATTCTAAAGAGTAATTTTTTTTTTTGTTAACAAGGGTTTATACCATATTTCAAGTATAAATTTAATTGATTATGATTTTTCATCAAGTTAACTTTTAAATTATTACTCTAACATTATTTACTATTAGTCGTGAATCGTAAACATTAGCGCTTACTTGAGGGGTTGGTAATAATATTATTCGGATGTTGTTGATGATTCATAGTTAAATCTCAAATTTAGCCCATGAATGGTAATGGACCATGTAACATGTGGAACTTAGTTCAAGGAGAAAAAAAATATTAAGTATATGAATAAAGTCCTACCTAAAAAGTAACAAAGAACAATGAAATTATTTATAGTTATATATAGATAATTAAATAATGTGATTTCTTTTTAAAAAAAATAAATTTAATTCAAATTAAGTGTATTTTAAAATTATTTTAACTCACTAACCAAAGTGAAGAAACAAGAGAAGGTGGGTTAAAAATTGAATACACTAATCGTGTGAGATGATCGCGATCTTGATAATAAAATTAAATGTTATAGTGAATTCTATGATATTATAATAAATTAAAGGGTAGCTCTTTTGTTTGGTTGAATTAAATCCCTCTATGTATATTACATTTTTATATATTGTATGTCAAGATTTGAGATAATTGATACCAACTTTTTTGTTTTGTCTTTTGTTTTTGCTTAGAATGTGAAATTCCTTTTTCTCGTTGAAGGAAGGAATGTTAAAGTGATCAATAAGGAGTCTATTCAAATGATAAAAACAAATTCTCCACATTCCTATCCGCCATACTCAACTTTCTTGAATCAGAAGAAATCCGATTCAACGACAAGGATGGAATTCAGAGGTTTAATTGAATCGATCTTTTTACGTAAAATAATAATATATGTCTTTTCGTCTTAAATATTGTATTTATATTTGAAAAAATTAAAATGCTAATATCATGAAGCAACTTGTGAAGTTTGATCGTCATCCTCATCTACCATACTATTAATTAAATTAGTATTACTAAGGACTAAAGATCCTTTTTTTTTCCCATAGGTAATGTTGCCAAAAATTTCATTGGGGATGGAGAGTCACTTTCAGTTTCATACAAAAGAAAGCAGGTGGAACAAACATATAAAGACATTGAACTTAATTATTTTCCTAAAAAGAAACATTTACAATAAAACGTTGTCAATGGCTAATGGCTCACTCTATTTTTTTTTATTTGATATCTGATATCTTTTTAACTTAATTATTTTAAATTTACATTAAAAGTCTTAGAAAATATTTTCTTGTTCAATGCGACTGTATACCTATGAATCATAATTTAAACTCAAGACCTTTTTAAAAATATTTATCACTTTATCACTACTTTTTATGTTCATGGGCAAAGTTATCTCAAGTGAAGAGTGGTCCGACGAATATTTTTCACTGAAAAACTATGTGATGTAATCAGATTTAATGTTACTCCTAATAATTATTATGAGTGTATATTTTTACACATTTTTAACGTAATAAAGTTTTTATATATATTTTTATTAAATTTTTTACTTTGCCACTGCAACCATGGTTAATGGTTGAGTCATGATTGAGTCTTTTGATTTCTCTAAATTAAGAAAGTAATAATAATTGGCAACAAGCCTCAACCTTTTTCGCGGATTTCCTGTTACCTTTTCTGGTGGAGTAGCATACGTGTTTGTTTTTAATATTTTTGGAAATAATCGACCCATTATTATATTTAATTTGATACTCCTTTATTTTTGTATTGTAATTAGGAGTATTCATAATTTGAATTAGATTGATTATTTATTAAAATTAACATTGAAATCAAAATAATATAATTGTTATTAAAATTTTAAAATCAAATCAAATTTAAAAAGCAATTGTTGGTTTGATTATCCTCGATTTGACATATGCATTGGATGATACCATTTAATTTCAAGTATGTAGAATAGAACGTCAAAAAAATAAATATATCCATTAATTTATCAAATATTGCAAGTTGTTTCATAGTTGGGGTAAACTTTTAAGATGTTGGATTTGAGAAAATGATAAAGTTAAAAATTTAAGTTAAGATTTAACAAAATATTTATACTTTATTTATGAATAATATATAAATAATTATAAAATTTATGTATACAATTTTTTGCTTCGATTGATTATTTTTGTATTTCTTAGTAAAATCAGAGTCAAATCAAATAATATCAATTTTTAAAATTTAAAATTAAACTTAATCAAATAAAATAAAATATTAATTTTTTAATTAATTTAATTCAAATTGCGATTTAATTTGATTTTTTAATCATAATCACGATAATTAAAACATATAATTTTTTCGTTTTACCTAAATCCATAAACTTGGTTTTAGCTATGAATATATCTTCCTCTTTTCAAGTAGTGGAGCTTTGCTAGTGGGATTGTCCTAGCTAATTATTATATAAGTTTTTGCTAAATAAAATTAAAAAAAATAAGTTTTTAAACTTTTTTATGAAAATATCTTTATTCAATAGACACTTGATGGAGATGTACCCGCTTCATCATCAACTTTCTCTTATTATACAAGAGAAAATAAATCTAGCAAATTTTGCGACCAAGAAATAGATATCAACTCCTTGACTATTGTTCTTCAATTACTTCATGTTGATATTAATATCAATCGATAGTCTGCCAGTTCATATTACAAAATTGTTTAAATTTGATATATTTTTTTATTATTAAAAATAAAAGGCATTTTTTTTTGCCGCTTTATGTTTTTAAACATAGGGGTTAGGCTGCGTACATCCGACCTCCCCTCATCCCGCAATGAGCGGGAGCCTTTTGAGGCACTGGGATATGTTGTTGTTGTTGTATACTAAATTTTTTAAAAGTAAATAGTGGAGTATTTATTTAATATGATCTCTTGATTATCTAAAAATTCACTTATCTAAATAAGGATACATCGAAATTAAAAAGAAATACCTTTTTATTATGGATAAAACTATTTATGTTGGATTACCTATAAAAGCTAAAATTATCACATCAGATTGACCAGATGGAATACTTTCTAAGCTTTACCAAATTAATTTATGACAAATTGATATTCAAATGTAAGAATGAAAATGTTTCAAAGACCATAACTGTTGGAATACGTATGCAAAAATATAACGCCCATCTAAGCAATTCCATTTGTCAACTTGAAGTATTCCACAAAGTCAATTGATAAATTTTTTTTGAATAATTTATTTTTCTAAATAGTTAGACAAAATAAATTAAAACCCCAAAAGTACATTTCAGTTTTCTCATCTCATGATTTCAATTACCAAAGTATTATATGTCTTTTCTTTCTTGTGTTAATTTAAACAAACATGAAAAGTAGAGTGGTGGGTAATACTAGGCAATGGGCTAGTATTTTTAATTACTCACTCCGTCCCATTTTGTGTGACATTCTTTGACATGATATCGAGTTTAAGAAAAAAAGTAAGACTTTTAACTTATGATCTAAAATTATTCTGAGATACTTGTATGGTTGAGAATCATTTCATTAAGGGTAAAATGAGAATTTTAAAGTTAAATTGTTTATAATTAGAGTAAGATAACTTTTTTTTTTCAGACGAACAAAAATAAAAAAATATCACATAAAATGAGAGAGGACAGCGTATTATTTTTACGAATAAATAATAATTAACTTATAAAAAAAGTGTTCTGTTTCTTAACTTGTTTAAAACTTGATCTTAATTCACCAACCTCCCTATTGACTAAATCGTGCCCATTAGTTAAAAGATTTGTGCTTGAATTTTTCTTAGACAATTAAAGTACAACAAGAAATCTCAAGAGTATCTTGTATCTTAAGTTATATCTGTAGAAATTTTTCCACACAATAATTTGAATTTGTACATTGTTAAAATTATTTTTTATTTATATATAGTAGATATCGATTTCCTTCGACTAATTTATATGTTTGCTTTTTAAAATTTTAAAACCCCTTAATTGAAATCTTGAATCTGTCCCATTCTATTGCAATCCTATTTTCCTGGATTATGTATAAAATTGAGATGATAATTCTTATTTGCTTATCAAATCTAAACCTTCAATTATTTAAAGTCAATAAGAATAAACATAAATAATAAAACTAATATAAAGTCAGAAGTCACAAGAAATATGCCGGTAAAGACAACAAAACACACAAGAAAGATAGATCCTACATCTAACGCTATCCGTTCGGATTATGCTAAACCACATTATTAAATAAATAAATGCCTTACGTATGGTTTCGATTAACTTGTAAAAGGTTTAGGTTATTATTTACTCCTAAGTGATTTAAATTAACAATTTAGATAAGTACTTGCGAAAATAGATTTTTTATTAAAAAATGTCAAAATACAAGGAGTTTCTAATATATTTAAATATGTTAATTAAGATTTTTAAAATTTAAATTTTAGATATAAACTTTTTTGGATAGAAAGTGTTTTTCTTAAATGAAACTTGATATGGTATAAATTAGAAATAATTAAATTTCAGTATGAAAATATCGATAAAAAAAATTTACTACTACTTTTTTGGGGATTCTTTAGTCCTTATTTTATCCTATATTTTTCCGTTTAATTGATGCAGCTTTATCTTTCTTTCCCAAATTCCTAACTTACGATTTACTTCAGAAAAGGAAATTCCACTTACGTTCTTTTTCCAACTACTCCATGCCAGAAAAAATTAAAAATATAAACACAAATATCTTTTATTTTATTTTTTTTCCAAATAACGCATCGCCACCCTTTTATCCAAATATTTTAGCAAAACTATTAAAATTATTCTTAGAAATCAGATAGAAATGTTATTAGAAAAACAATACAGTTATTTCAAACACAAATCAGTTACTAGGTAAAATGTTGAAATCACTATTGCAATTATCACTATATATTACTTCTTTCATCCTATTTTATGTGACATTATTTGATTTGATTTTATCACTATATAAAAGTTATTTTATTGAGGGTAAAAAAGTAATTCTAAAAGTGAAGTGTTTCCAATTTGAAAAAGGTGACATTCATTTTCAGATGAAATAAAAAAAAAAAGAATACCACGTAAAATGAAACGGAGGAAGTATCATTTGAATGTAGATATATTTTACCTTATTTTCATCTAATGAAGAGAGTAAATCATCAATAGTGAAAAGAAAGAAAAATCCAATTTATATCCATAAAAATATTGTTATATCCAAATATTAACTAGATATTTTTGTTCAAATTTAATAAAAAATATCCGATTCAAATTTTTTTGACTAACTTTACACATATAAATTTAAATTAATAAAAATCTCGATATAAATTTAAATAAATAGATCAAACGAAAAAAAAACCCACTATAAAGCAATTTCCATTTACTCTTTTTTTCTTTCCAAATTTTGTTTAACGACAGTTGACCTAATTTTCCACAACCCCCAATTGATCTTTTTAATTTCAAATAATCCTTGTAAAAGACATATTGAGTCAAATTTTGCTTCATCACATACTGCCATTTTCTACAAAATTTGACTTGGACATTTATATATATTGAGAGAGACACAGCTTGGATTTTTCTTCAAGAGTAAAAAAAATGGGTAATTCTTTTGGGTGTTCGGCGTCCGGTGAACGGTTGGTATCGGCGGCGAGAGACGGCGATTATGTGGAAGCTAAGATGTTGCTTGATTGCAATCCATGCCTTTCAAAGTACTCTACTTTTGGTGGACTCAATTCCCCCCTTCATTTTGCTGCAGCTAAGGGACACAACGAGGTATTTCTCACTTCTCCTTTTTTGTTTTTTTCTTCTTAATTGCTCTTCTTACGTTCTCGATTTGTGTTGAACCATTTTCAGATTGTTGCATTGTTGCTTGAGAATGGTGCTGATGTCAATTCTAGAAACTACTGTGGTCAGGTACTAGATTGAATTTTATTTTTAAAACCCTTTTTTTTTTTAAATTGCCCTGTTTAGTTTGAGCTGATATTCAGCTAAGAGTAGTTGGTTTAATGAGAGATCGGCTCCATTAGATGGATTTTTTGGGTCAATTTTAGTATCGAAGTACATCTTGGGGCATTTTGAAGTTTGGGTATATCTATGGTTGAATCTAATGGTTGAGTGTTTTTTTTTTTTTTGGGAAGACGGCACTGATGCAGGCATGTCGATATGGCCACTGGGAAGTTGTTCAAACCCTTCTTCTCTTTAGATGCAATGTGAGCTTCCCTTTGATTTTTCGCCTCTATGGTTTTTTATTTGTTAATTTGGCTACTAGAGCTTGTACAACCTCTAGATTTTTCTTCTTTCGTCTAATAGCATTTGCCTCTTTTGCATCTTAAACTTTCTTTTCAGGTTACCAGGGCAGATTATCTTAGTGGAAGGACAGCACTCCATTTTGCAGCAGTGAATGGACATGTTAGATGCATAAGACTTGTGGTGACTGATTTTGTTCCTAGTGTCCCTTTTGAGTCTATAGATGCTCAAGCAAATGCTGACAGGGGTGACAGTTCAAATTCGAAAAGCAAGCATGAGCAAAGGTTGGTGATCTGTTCAATTCATCTTCATTCTTGTCATATGGATTCATGTTGAATTGTACAAATAGACAGAAATTATTTATGAAGATTTTAGGTATCAATGAAAGCACTGATTGACCTGTGATGTCATTGATTGAGGGCTAAACGCAAATCGGATAAGACAACAAAGAAGACTCAGGTGGTAGTGTAAAACATATGCTCTAATAAAAGAAGGGCCCTCAGGAGTTCTTCATTTGTTAGCTCGCTGTTTTCTACAACAGATGTCTAGGTTCTGATAAGAGAATTAGTTGAGAAGAATGAGCTGATATATAACCATGCTTGTGTCTTCTGACATGAAGTTCTTTGACTTTGAGGTTTTGAGTTCTTCTTGGGAAAACTGGACTGTTGTATCTGGTAAGCTTCATTTACTAGGCTAATCACTGTATTTGCTTTATTTCATTGCAGTGCACTGTCAAAATTTGTAAATAAAGCTGCTGATGGTGGTATTACTGCTCTTCATATGGCTGCATTGAACGGGTATTTTGATTGTGTCCAGCTCCTGCTTGATCTTAATGCAAATGTATCAGCTGTGACATTTCACTATGGGTCATCGATGGATCTAATAGGTATATGCTCGGTTGAGGCATTTTTAGATGTTTCTGGAAATTACCTGACTGTTAATTGACTTTTTCCTTTTATAAATAAATCATTCTCTAGGAGCTGGAAGCACTCCTTTGCACTATGCTGCCTGTGGAGGAAATCTAAAATGCTGTCAGGTGATAGGTTAACTCATCTTTCTGCTGCTATCTAAATAATTTTGATTACCAGAAGTCCAGAAGTAAAAGGTGTTTACTTCGGATGCCTCCTTGTATTTATATGGTTGTTTTCTGATGCAATTTTTTTTTATCCTTGTTAGCTTCTGAATGAGTATTTACTTTGTGTTACTGCAGATCCTTATTGCAAGAGGTGCCAGTCGATTGACATTGAACTGCAATGGGTAATCTGTTTAGGACTTGCTTCTCAGTTTAACCTTACATATGTAAATTTCTGGACATCACTCAACAAATTTGGATTCTTTCAGGTGGGTTCCTCTCGATGTTGCCAGGATGTGGGGGCGTCATTGGCTTGAACCATTACTTGCACCAAATTCTGATTTGATAATTCCACCCTTTCCATCTTCAAGTTATTTATCGTTGCCTCTCTTAAGCGTGCTTAACATCGCAAGGTAAGTGGAAATTGTCCTTTTTCTTTTTTGGTCATTTATTATCTAGTTTTTGGACTGATAAAGGGAGGGATAACCTATAGTGGTAAGGATGCTCTGCTTCCAAAACATAAGCTTTTGTTCTGAGTTACCAATTAGCAGAACATGGAAAATGCCCACTATTCAGCTTGTAGATACAGGGATTTAGGGAAGTGGAGTTTAATGTATTTTTAGAAAAAGCTTATTTCTGAACTAATGGTCTTTGTCATCTGAAAAGATTTGGAGTACTCTTTTTTGGTTGAAATCTGTTGGTGCATCAAATTTGTTTTTGATCAAAGTTCAATATCTACCCTAAACCTGGTCCCACATAACCTCAGACACAGTAACTTTTTGATTATTAGGTCTCAATAAATAGAGAGATTTTGTCATGTGATATTTCATTTTAGACCATCTAGTGTTTCTTATGGTGACCAAGCTGGGTAGTTACTTTTTGAAAAACAAAATAAATGAGGCCATTGATGATCCCTAAACCATTAGATGCAAATATCAATCGAGATGGGCTACTGTAAATTCTGCATATCTGTTTGACAAATGTACAATATGCTAGGAAAACAAAACAAATTGGGATCTTTCACTAGTTGAGATGTGGAAATTATTGCAAAGGATATTGTGCATTCATAATTGCAAAAGGGTACTCCATGTATCGGTTTTGATTTGTAACAAGCAGCTCACAGTCAGGCTACTCATTTCTGGGTTCAAAATTTTTGAAATCAATGTGTATTGTTATGTGAATTCTATCTGTACGATGCACATCATAAAGGTGTAATGGAGCTTTTTAGCTTGCGAAGGCATAAGCCGGAAAAATTATGGGGTCCAACTACATTTGTTCAAGCTTTATTTTGTTTATTTCACTATATACCTTGTCAGTTTCTCTCTTTTGGTTTTTCCATAGCTGAAGTCATCTTTAGGCAGTCTAGTGATCAATTTTAGTCAGTTACTGCCCACCATTCTGTTCAGAGTTGATAAAAGAAAATAACCGGTGAGGCTGCTCTATGAGATGGAAGAACTTTATTGTTATCTCAGGCTTCACCCTGCACCTTATCCTACCCTTTCCTGTGTTCTAGCTTGGTCTATTAGATATTGCTTCTTCTGGAAGCTTAAGAAACACCTTAACCATTTATCCTGCGGACATTGGATTGAAATTTTCTTCGATTGAGCTTTTTGATCTATTAATGATCCATGACGAAGACCCAGTGTGATGGACTGCTAATTGGTTCTCGAATCCCACAAGTGGAACATTTCTACTTTGAAGCCGGTCCTGGCTGATTTTTATTTGACTGCTTGTAGTGACTGTTAAAACTTAAATGTGATGGAATCAGCACTTGACTTTTACTTATCTTTTTTCTTTGTGATTTGTCCTAGTCTCTCCGTGAACATTTTAGGTGTGGCATTGTTTTCTGCCACCGGCTTTTGGAGGAAGGGGAGCTGTTATTCTATTCTTTTAAATTAGTGTTAATCTAATAAGATACTGTAGAATTAAATGTCAACCATACATAAGTTCTGATCACTGTGAATACTTTTTGCAGAGAGTGTGGGTTGCAGTCTTCAGGAACTCCCTCTGATGATTCTGATACTTGTGCTGTTTGCCTGGAGAGGGCATGTTCAGTGGCTGCTGAAGGTTTGTACCATTATTCCCTTTCAATTTGATTTTCTTCAATATATGAATCAAGAGATTCTTTAAAATGGTTATGGCAGCAATCAGTTATGCCACTATGTTATATAGAAATGATTATATCTGATAAAAATTGCTAATAACATATATGGAGGGTAAAATTAGTTGCCTTATATGTTTACCTTGTTCTACATCGATCTCCTTATATATAGATCAATTGGTGTGCCAGTATGATAATTGAAGGTGGTAAAAGAACGAGTAAACCTTAAATCATGGGAAAGAAATTGTCTCTAACATCCTAAAAATTCTTCAGAATCAATGCAAAACCAAGAAAAACACGAAATGAGAGCAATATCTAATATGAGTTAATTGGGAATAGTAAATATTTTATAGTTACACTTAACATTAGATCTGGTTTTTGTGAGGAGCTAAGTTTTCTTGTCATGCAGGAGTAAGCGTGAGATCAAGGGAGTAAGACTAGATATTTAAGTATTGGAATGAGATATGCCTGAATCAAGCAGTTGAATAAATATAGAGAATTCATACAACCAAATCTCAACAGCTTTATAATCTGAATTCTGAGGCCTAGTTCATTGGTTGATACGAATCTGGCAAATGGTGTAAAAATTCTCCTCTAATAGAGGGTTTTCAGTTTCGTACATGATCTAGCACTAAGCAACCTCATCATCTATTGTACACAGAGTATGAAATCCTTTCTTGATTTATTATGTGAGGAACACTTCCAATATTATGCCTTTGCACACTCTAGACCTATCAAACCTAGATGTTGTAATGGAATCCTAGGGTATGATCTAGCATTTTCTGAAGTTGGAGGGAAAATCTTGAGGACCGGGATTTAAATCTCAATAGAGACAAAAAATACAACGAGATTTCTTCCCATCCACCTAAACTGTTGTGTATAAATTTATCCAATACACGTTTTGCTGGAAGGATGAAGAAACTCATTGGAATAATTGAAGTGTGTACAAGTTGGTCTAGATACAACCTTTATAATCTTTTTTTTTTTTTGAAAAAATAAAAGCCTAGATACTGCAGTTGTTTTTAGTTGGTCTTTTATTATACTCCATTCGTCTCATTTTATGTGGCATCCTTTCTTTTTTGGTCCGTCCCAAAAAGAATGTGACCTTACTTTAATTGGAAATAATTTAACCTTAAAATTTCCCCTTTAACCCTTAATGAAATGATTCTCTGTCACACAAATATCTCAGAATTATTTTAGACTACAGGTTTCAAAAGTCTTCTTTTTTTTTTTCTTAAACACCGTGCCAAATCAAAGGGTGCCGCATAAAATGGAATGGAGGGAATACTTAATGTTTTTCAACTCATCCAATATGGAATATCTGATGCTGATCCAGTCTTGTGCTTAAGGTATTAAGCAACTTTATTGATCCTCTTCAAAATCTGTTATACACAATCTTTCCGTCCCATTTTAGGTAAAGGAGTTTGGGATTCGAGTGTCAAAGCACCTAAATTTGTGTGAATATGAACATAGATCTTTCATGTATTTTGAAATAAAATTTACATACTTGAAGATTACGTGTAAAGTGCTATTATCTATGCTAGGATAGTTAGGGTCGTTCGGTAGAGTGTATTTAGCAAAATTAATGCATGCATTAATTCGGTATGTTTGTAGTACCTTGTTTGCTACACGTCTTCATGCTATGTATAAAAGCATTAGTTATGCATACTATTGTGTATTAAGGTGTGTATTACTAAATATCATAGATTTTTAGGTATTAGTAATGTAAGGGGCACGTATTAGTATGGTTAAGACTCAATTGCCCCTTTACTTCTTTTCCACCATATTTGTGGTCTGTGGATGATATCTTTGTTAATAATTTTTTTGAAAAAAAAAATTATGCAATTCCAAGCTATTTTTACTACACCAAACCAAATAATATATAAGAAATATCTCTTCATAATTAATGCTAGCATAACTAATACAAACATTACTAATACACTCTATTTAGCATTATTCTTATACACCTTACTAGACTCCTTAGTGATTCAAAATTACTAAAAGAAGTTTGATAAGTTGTTGTCGATTGTAAAACTGTTTTGGCTTCCCAAATGGTTAGTGTCACATATAAAATCTGACAGAAATGGTAATAAAAATAGATACCAATGTGATTTACTCCCAAACCCCAACAATTTTACCCTGAGAGCAATGCCATATGCTTACCAACTACAGTTGTGTTGTTCTCAATTAGGAAATATGAGGTCTTCAAAAATTTATTTACAACAACAACATACCTAGTGGAATCCCACAAGTGGGGTCTGGGGAGGGTAAAATGTACGCAGACCTTACCACTGCCTCACAGAGGTAGAGAGGCTATTTTCTGGGAACCGTCGTCTAAAAAACCCATAAGCAGAACAAACTAGATATGGAAAAAAGGAAAGGAAAAGAAAGGGAACAAAAAGAGCGACTAATAAGGAAAAACACACAATAATATGCAAATACGATAAAATTAACATGTAAAGACGGATAATGACAACACAAGATATAAAGGCACGACTAAACCTACTACCCTACTATACCCTCTGGCCAGACATCAAACAAACTCTACTGATCTATTAGCCTGCTAGGCTAATACGCGATCTCAACTCTTTTCTAAGGTCAAATCCTCAGTGAGATGAAGTATGTATACATACCTTTTGATTAAATTCAAAAATTTATTTATTTTGTGATATTGGATATCTTGGACTGTTCCGTTTCTTTGACACATCGTCTAATCATGAGAAGATGATAGCAATTAAAATGACAGTATTGTTCCTGTAAAATTAGATCAGAATTTAGTTATATTAATATATTCTTTATTTTTTTTATCACTTACTTGCAGGTTGTGGACATCAATTGTGTGTAAGATGTGCACTCTATCTTTGCTCGGCAAGCAACATCCCGTCTGAATTATTGGGTCCGCCTGGATCCATTCCATGTCCACTTTGCAGACATGGCATTGTCTCATTTGTAAAACTCCCTGGATCTCCTGCAAAGGAAATTAAGTTACATCTATCCGTTAGCTTATGCACACCATGCATGCTTCATCCTCGTGAGCAAGAAAGATCAACACCACCTAGTGCACATGAAGTTAGAAAGAATCGTGTTGCTTCAGTGTCTTCAGATCTTTTCTGTCCTGTGACTTGTAGCCCATTTCCCTCTGTTGCAATCCCTCTGTGTACCTGTGATGAAGGACCTTCCCCAACCTTGGAATCAGGAGAAAATGATACTCAAGAAGAAACTCCTAATCAGTCACAGTCCACATCAACGGACCAAGACAAAATGAACGTGAGATTGGAGAAAACCACCTGCTCAAACATGTTTTGGGGCAGAAGAAGCTGCAGCAGGGAGCATCAGTGTAATGCTGAGATTAATGCTTAATGAGCTTGCCTTGGTGCCCGAGTACAGGAAGTTTTGATCTAAGCAGAGCAGCACATGGGCTCTAGGCACTTTCTTATGCTTTTGACTCCATCTCGCCGCTTCTGTTACTATTGCTGGCTATGAGCCAGTGGATCCAGCACTCTGGGATCTTGAATACCTTAAAGTGTTACCTTGATTATTTGAACTCAGGGCTTGTAAAGAATTCACAAGTAGGAAATTGGACTATTGCAAGGGAGCATCATTTGAGAGCTGTCTAATATGGAGAATGTTCTTAGGTTATTCTTCATTGTGTTGTATGTAGTGCCGCTATTACTAGTCTGGTCGAAGCAGATAAGTTTTTAAGCTGTTTGTTCCAGTAAACCCCCCATCAAGTTACAAAAGATGGTTTGAGTACTGCTGGGGTTTGTGAAGGTAAACGTTAGGTGTCTGTAAGCTGACAAAGATAGAGTTTTCAATAGGGAAATTTGTGTTATACATTTGCTCTGTTTGTACACCTGTTAATGTTCTGCAGTAGAAAGTAATGTGTTTGAGTTTGTCAATTTAAGTTGTAAATTAGGTGTGATATCGCACAAAGCAATAACAAATCTAGTGAAATTTTTCTAGTGAGGTCTTAATAGGATAGTGAGTGTACAACTTTTATCCTACTTTGTTAAACTAGGGAGGATGCAATAGGTGGTAATAAAAATTGAAGAATAAGAAAATATAAAAACAACACTAATACAATTCTGTTATGGAAAATTAATTGCTTATCTGAAAACCTTCCATCTTAATTCTCAATCTTTGCACTCTCATCTCTGAAATTGCATCACCCAAAAGGTAATCTTGATGTAGCCAATTTTCGCCCATCAGTTTGGCTACCGTGTCCATTGCCTAATCACATCTCATACTTCTTAAGCATATTTCTGTCTCTCCTCAAAACCATCACGGCCAACCAATCTCTCATGCCTCCTCTCTTAATAACGTACATTTTCTCTTTATATCTTGTATCAAATAACTTCATTTATATCTAATCTTTATTTGATGTGCTCACAACCTAATTTGAGGTGGCATGAAAGCAATTGTTGTTAGGTTTTTGGCACTCGAGGATTTTGACGTCAGGAAATCAAGTAAATAGAGAATGAGTCATATGGGTGTCTGAATTCTGATTGTCATCATCTTTAACTAAGCGTGACAGTAGCAACAGTGACAAAGTTAGCCGATAGAGAATTCTTGTCCTCTATTATATATGTAGTTTCTGTTATTTTTGTTGACAAAGTTGGAATGTCCAGTGGACCAAAGTTTCCTCGTCCCTTATTTGTCCGCACGTATCCTAATACTATCCTTTCTTTGAAGAAATCTTATCCAAATTACTGTGGAGTCCTTGTCATACAAGCCGTTAAAACTCTCACATTAGTAGTTAATGAAATAAGTGATCTTTTTATAAAACTTAGACAATCCGAGTTAGCTTTCGAAATGTGACTTAGACTTAAAATCTAATTTTACATTGTGTATCAGAGCATCATACATCTCGCCTAATATTGTACCTCTGAAAAATTAAAATTATTCACGGACCAAATGTTAAGCAACAGGGTGTCGAAGAAGTACTAAAAATCTAGGCAGAATTTGCTAGGGCCCATGATATAAACCAAAATGAGATACTTCGTGGGGTCTTTAAAAAAGACAAAAGCCCCACATTGATCCCTTTTTTAAAAATAAATTTTTTATATTGATTTTTTAAAAATCATATTTAATTAGTTAAATGAAAAAATATTTTGATAAATTCTGCAACAAACACCATATATTATATATAATAATTGGATATAAGCTTACAATATGCTTGACAATGACACTTGAATCTCTTAAACCAATAAGTGAGGCCGGGGGAAGCAGTAATAATAGTAATACTTTTGTTGTGCACTTGTGAGCTTATTGTGTGTGTTTGCAATTATTTTTTGTGTTAAAAGTTCATCTTCTTCTTGCTGCTGTTTCTCTCTGTGCGTTGAAATAAACAGCAGCAACGGGGGATCCCAATCCATTTTCAGCCGAAAACTCCCGAGTGTTGAATTGATCCCTTGTTGTTGGTGCTTTCACTGTTTGCCTTCCTCTTTGTTTGTACAACAAAAATACATAACGATGGATCCCAATGACCGGTTTCGGTGTCTCGTAGCACACTATCTCCCTTCCTGCAAATGAGAATTTTAAAGTTAAAGACATTCACCGATTTACATGATTGTACGAGGATTAGACTTACCAAAAGAGGCGTCAGTGGTACCCGGAATGTCCGTCACAATCCTGATATTATAAGCTCGTAATTAATCACTGAATATCATATCCATAATGCAGAGAAGAGAATGTACAACTTTGTACTAAGATTATACTCCCTCCGTCCCATTTTATGACTTAGCACGATGTTTAATAAAAAAAAGGAAAACTTTTGAAACTTGTACCAGAAGTTTTTTTTTCTTTCTTAAATATCATGTCAAGTCAAAGGGTGCCAACGGAGGGAGTATATCAATTATCTTTGAAACAGAATTGGAATTACCAGTGCAGATGTTCCCTCAAGTATGGATCACTGGGACTTGGAGCATCCGGGTCCGTCATGATCTTGCCCAAACAAAACGACTCAACAATCAGAAACCCAAAACGGAGAGACCAATAATACAATGTGACAAAACGTAACTTCTGTTTCATTTTATAAATATGATTTTCTCTCCTGTACTGATAAATACTACTACTACTTTTAAACTTGGTGTTCAGTCAAACACATATAGGACGACTTACGAGTGTATAAGCAGATCTCATGTCTTCACCACCAATCTCGACGCGAGGTTGAGCTGCAACGACCGCAGGCATGATCTCATGGCCATTACAGACTTGCTTACTCCCATTGTATATCACTTTAATTTTCACACTTGGACTGAAACTGTCTACTACCTCACCTATTACCCCCCCTACTGCAAGTGGTTCACTAGCCCCTCTAGAAGACATTCTCTTTTTGTTTCTTTGAAGAAATTGTACGTTTGATAATGTTGCAAAGGAGGAGGCTTTATATAGGTCTTTTTTCAGATACTACTTAGTACTCCTACTATGGACATATTAAAAGCTAGGTGCTTGATTTTTTAAGTTCAAAGATTCGGAAACCAATCAACGTACCAGAAAAAAAGAGGTCTACATACAGAGATTAAAAGTTAAACATGTTTGCTTAATTGTTTGAACAACTTTTCAACAATTACAACATATGTCTCTTGGCAATATATAACAGATAGAGACAATACAGAAAGCAAGCTGGGATTGCAATAGTTTTCATTTACGTTTGTCATTTAACTTGAATTCAGTTGACATTTAAGCTATTTAGCTTTGAGCGTGCAGAAATACAAATTTAAATTATCATAAAGTTGAATAAGTAGACACACGTGATTTGTCATATAGGATACGTCTGTCTACTTGTTCAATGTTATGGCTACTTGTATAGACCACAAATTGAAGATCGTAGGTGTCAATTGAGCTTTAAGTTAAAGGATACTTTTTTATATATTATGCCTTTAGCTTTCGAAAAGTTATTGAACTCATCTTCTGGTCCCAATCTTTAGTATGATAATCACCTAATCAGGCCAATTTATACACTACAATATTTATCAAATATAGTGAGTTTCTTTTTTTTTAAAAAAATATAGTGAGAGTTTCTGAAATTCGTTATGTATCAATGATGCAATAGCTTCTGAAATTTGCAATGTTCAGTAATACAACAATTTGCAATAGCTTCTGAAGATGTCTACGTCTGATAATTCTCCAACTATCGCTATATTTTGATGATTAAGCCACAAATTATCCCTATTTATGAAAATACTCCAATAGAATATTAATATTAATAATCATTTACTTTAATTTGTAAACTCTATGGTTTTTTTTTTTTTTAATCAAGAACCATATCCTTGGTGAGATGTTATGTCACGTATATGCCACTGCTAAAAACAAAGTTCTTTTTTCCGATGCAAATCAGTGGGAGATTTATATTATAGATCATGAATTTTTTCCACTCATTTTTCACAAAAGTAACTCATATATATATATTCTCACTAAAATAGTTGAAAACCTCCTAAATTTTTTCCATCCAATTCAATCAAAATTTCTATAGCAATAGCTATTGAATATTTTTCAGTGGAAAAATTGTAATTTTTAGTATTGTGTACTATTTCGTCTGCCTCATTTTATGTGACATCATTTTCTTTTTAGTCCGTTCTCAAAATAATATTGTCTTACTTTAATTGAAAATAATTTAACTTTAATTCTTGATAAAATGAATATCAACCATATAAATATTTAAAAATTATTTTAAAGTATCACATAAAATGAAACGGATGTAGTAATTCGTATGTATATGAAGGTCCTGACATAAAGCACAAATGGCTTTAGTTTATTGGGCTGATACGAATGAAGAATACTACTTTCTAGTGTGTTAATAATGATATCCTGGACAAATGGGGAAACAGCTTTTCTGTCGAATGCACTGGAGAAATAAATAAAAAAATATCTTATCGAAGCTAAAGCTTTGTCTTACTTACAGGGGGATTCTTTGCTAAAAAATACTAGTGATAAGGCATCTCCTGCAAATTCTTTGGAATCCAATTACTATCATAGGAAGTATGTAAAAAAAACACTAACAAAACAGAATTAATGACAGAGAAAGTTTAATTTATAATTAAATAATAGGAAAATTTTATCTAGTTATGGATTGACGATGAATTATAAGAAAAATCAATTAGCTAGGAACAAATTAGCAAGAAATTATCAATAAATTTCACGGCTAATTTCATATTTTCTAGCATTGAAACGTTCTTATACTTTGCTAAAACTAATGAAATATGAGATAAAGTATTTTAGTATCAAAAGATCCTACTACTTTATATGCTTGAATTGAGATTATTTTATGTTCCTTTCATATCTTGGACGTATATGAACTTTGCCATAATAGACAAACTTTGCCAAAATTGTCTTTAATTTAGTTATCATGCATAGATTTAGAAAATATTAAACAAGTTTTATATTATATTTACCCCTCTTAGTGCAAGTACCAATCGACTACATAGAGCAAGAATATTATGTTTCCTAATTTCTAGCTTTTAATATATTATAATTTTGAAATAGCAGTATTTGGATATTGAACTTCTTTGCTAAGTTCACAAGAGCTTTCGCAAAGTTACTCGAATTAGGTCTCATCTATATTTTACAGATCAATCAATCTTTTTTATATTTAAATTTATTTCTCATTTATAAGTGAACTAAAAGACGATTTCTTTCTTCTTATAAAAGAAAAGATAAGACTCTTCTATTTTACTTTTCGAAATATTTCTAACACTATCTTTTGCGACATTTCACTCAAGAAAAAAAAGTCATGCACCCCATTTATCAGAATTTATTTTTGGGGTTTGAAAGAAGAAAGAATAAGAGAAAAGGAGAATCAAGGGCAGCCAATAGCAATAAAAAAAATATTGATGGCCTCTTTGAGTGTACACGTATCAAACTTAATTTTATGTGGAATTCTCCACATTCTAGTCGATACTATTTATCATTTGAAAACCTCTCAACTTTGTATTATATTCTGATTCTTATTCCTCAATTATCTAACTTGTTGTATTTCTTGAATTGACACGTTCCCTTACTTTAATATATTTCCTGCACCAATTGATGCGCTGGCATATTTTTTTACTTCGTTCAATCTGTTTATTTTATTTGATTTTTATATTAAAAGTAAATATTTGAATTTGATTAGGTTTTCTTGTTAGGAGGTACGAAGGTTAGATTTAGGGACTACTCAGAGAAATAGAGTATTGGGGGAGGTGATTAGACAAAATATGACGATACTTAATCTCACCTTGGAGGTCATATATTAAAGTAGTAGGCTAGTAGGGATAGATTGATGTCTGACCTTGGAATAGAGTAGGGGTCATATATTAAAGTAGTAGGCTAGTAGGGATAGATTAATATCTGGCCTTGGATATAATAGGGCAGTAGGATCTGTTGGGTCTTTATGTCCTATGGTGTCATATTCGTCTTATATTTGTAAAATTTATTATATTTATATTTTATCATTGCTTTCGTTATTAGTCGTTCTTCCTTGTTTTTTTCTTTTTTCTTTTTTTTCGTATCTAATTTATTCTCTGCTTTTGGGTTTTTCAGACGAGGATTTTTCAGAAACAACCTCCCTACCTCTGAAGTAGTGGTAAGATCTGCGTATATTTTACTCTGCCCAGACTCTACAATTTCATGTACTACATACAAATTAATTTAATAAAATATACATCTAATTAAAATTTTCATGAAGAATGTGCATAGGCATGCCCTTTACCCCTTATGATTAGTTAATCAATGCAAATGGCTGTCCCACTTATCATAAGAGGTCAAAAAAGGATTCTTTCTTTCCTCAACTAGAAAAAGAGTACAAAAAGAACATATGCCCTAATCAATCTAATGAAGTGTTAGGTTGTGTTTAGTACGAACCAAAATATATTCTCATCTAAATTATTTTCTTTTAAATATTACTCTCTTTATCTTATTTTATGTGATACTTTTTGTTTTTTTGATTCGTTTCCATCGAAAAAAGGTCACTTTACTCTATTAAAAATAATTTAATTTTAAAATTCTCTTTTTATCTTTAATAAAATGATTATTAGTCACACAAATATCTAAGAATGATTTTATACCACAAGTTTCAAAAGTCTTTATTTTTTTCTTAAATATTGTGCCAAATAAAAAGGTGTCACATAAACTAGGACGAAGAAAATATTTGAAGTATTTATGTATAATCTTTGGAGTGATGGGGATAAGTCAATTAAGATGATCAAGGGGTAAGTATCAGAGGAGTTGATGAGCAGTAAGCGTGCTCTGGTATATATCGAATATCATATTGAAATTGAAATCTTCTGTATCACGGTATAGATTTCATGGTCTTTGGTAGGCCTTTTAAATTTTATTTTATTTATTATTATTTTTTATTTGATTTTATAAAATAAATCCAAATATCATATATGGCACTGAAGTTTTATAGTGATATATTGAATTCATGTATATTTTACTCCCTTTTTTCAAACTTTTTGGTACCGATTGAATTTTGAAAGTCAATTAATTTTTGTTTCATTGTAAATTTGGATATGAAATCTTCAAGTATTTTGAAATAAAATTTATATATTTAAAAATTATGTAAGAAGTACTTTAAGTTGCAGTAATTGACAACTGAAAATATTTTTTAAAATATACAAAAAAATATGGTCAAAGATAGAAATTTTTGAATCTCAAAATTTGAAAGGTACCACATAAATTGGGTCGAAGGAAGTTAAGATTAACAATAAACTTTTGGAAAGTGTTCCAATTTTCATGGAGCTACACATTTCAAGTTACATTTTAGATACGATCGAATGAAATTTTTTTGCATAAAAGTTATATAGGACTACTTTAAATTTTAGATAATGTCGTTTAAACTTCACATTTTTGACTACTAGGCCTTGAGTAAAATGTTCTTCTTGTGGAATTGTTTAATAAAGATAGTTGTTGGTCTAATATAATTGAAATATTCTTTAAGAAATTGAAGTTATAATTTTTGTCATATGAATATTTTTAAATCGAAGCCAAAGGTTCGAACAACCATATAGTTAACTATCGAAGTTATTTGAAATATCGAACTATATCGAGTTTATTTGATATGATAATGATATAGTGTTTCTCGATTTATCTGTGAAATTTAGCTGCCTAAGCTTGGATTGGAGCTACTTGATCACCATTGTTGAGGTGCTCTCACACTCGATCAAATTTTGAGGAAGAGAGCATTCTCCAGACTTTTATTATGAGTATGAAAAAAATATTACAATGGGAGCTTCTGAGTTCCAATTTATACTAGGAGAATGAAGAAGAAAAAATCTAACCAGCTGACATCCACTAGATAAAAATATCTAATCACTATTTAACTGCCTTAATTAACTAATCAGTTAACTCTACTAACTAATATTCTAACTAACGTATTAATCTCAATACTCTCTTGCAAGTTGGAGGTGAGGAAGTCACTGTCAACTTGGATAGAATAGTAGAATGTTTCACTCCAGTCAAGGCTTTAGTGAGTACGTCTGCTAGTTGATGATCAGTCCCAATATGGTATAAGGAAATCAGACCTTCTTGAAGTTTAGTTCGAACAAAGTGACAATCTATTTCGATGTGTTTGGTACGTTTGTGGAAAATATGATTGTGAATAATGTGTAATGCTAATAGACTGTCAAAAAACACCTGAAATGGTCCTGTAGCGGGGATTGTTAATTCAGTGAATAACCTTTGTAACCACACAAGTTCACCAACCACCTTCCTAAGAGATCTGTATTCTGCTTCAGCTGAAGACAAGGATATTGTTTCTTGTTTCTTAGACTTCCAACTCACAAGGTTGTCTCCAATTAAAACAATATATCCAGTGACAGATTTTCTAGAGCCAGGGCATGAGGCCCAATCTGAATCATAAAAGGATTTTAATGTGTAATCATTTGAACTTAACATGAAGATACCTAGGGTAAGATCTTGTTTTAAATATCGCAGCATGTGAAAAGCTGCCTTTAAATAAGGCTCCCGAGGTGCATGCATAAACTGACTCAAGTGTTGTATACCATAGGCAACATCGAGTCTCGTGTTCATGAGGAAGTTTAGCTTACCAATCAATCTTCTTTAATAGGAAGGGTCTGACAACAATGCACCTTTGTCAGCTCTGAGTTTGATTATGGGATCAAGTGGGGAAGAAAGAGATGTTGTACTGACCAAAATTTTATTCTTTGAGCAAGTCGAGGGCAAATTTCCTTTGAGATATAATCAGTCCATCAGGTTTGTACAGAACTTCTAGGCCCAAAAAATAATGCAATTTCCCTAGATCCTTAATCTTGAATGTCTCATGCAAAAACTATTTCAAACTTGTAATTTTAGCTTGATCAGTACCAGTGAGTAAGACATCATCTATATAAACTGCAACAAACACAATAGAGCATCCTGATTTCTTATGGAATAGAGAATAATCCTTCATGGAGTGTGTCTATCCTCTGGAATTGAGTGTATCAGTCAATCTAGCGTACCACTATCGACTTGCCTGTTTAAGGCCATATAATGATATGTTGAGTTTGCACACTAGGGCAGGAAATACCAGTACTTAGTCCCTGTGGTACATTCATGTAAACCTCTTCATGTAACTCTCCATGGAGGAATTCATTATTGACATCCAACTGGAAAATATCCTAATGTTTCTTGGTTGCAACAACAATTAGAGCCTTGACTGTTGTCATTTTGACAAATGGGGAAAATGTTTCAGTGTAATCAATCCCTTCGTGTTGTGTATACCCTTTCACAACTAACCTAGCTTTCAACCTTTTAACACTTCCATTAGCCTTGTGTTTTATCTTATACACCCACTTGCATCCAATAAGCTTCTTGCCAGGTGGCAAGGCAACTAGATCCCAGGTATGATTCTCATGCAATGCATTGAATTCTTGTGCCATAGCTTCTTTCCAAGCAAGGTTCAAAGCTGCCTCTTCATACGATGATGGTTCATAATCGTGTGAAATGTTCATTACAAAGGACTGACTAGATAGTATCATATCCTCAAGGGCAATGTGGCTGTTGTGTTGAAAAGAAGTAGAAAGGGACAATAAAGTTGGTTGTGGCATTTGGTGAATGTAAACCTCCAGATGTGATGGTGTTTTATGAACTGTAGAAGATTTTCTAGGTTCTACAACTTGATTAGGAGGATGGATGAGAACTGGAGGAGTAGGTAAGGGATCAAATGTAAGTGGATTTCGAGCACTTTGACAACACTGATAACCAGGTGATTCATCAGAATTAGAAGCAGAGGGAAAAACATCATTATCAAAATACAGAGAAGAGAAAGGAATAGTGTTGGATTAGTAGAGTGGAGATGTAGGAAAAGTAGTAGTATCCTTTGTTAAAGAGAAGGGAAAAATCATTTCGTGGAACACAACATCCATGGAAATGTGAAGTTTTTTAGTGGTAAGGCTTAGCACTTTATACCCTTTTGTGTGAGGAGGATAACCTATGAATACATGAGGGCTAATTTTGGGATCAAACTTGGTCCTTTCTGCTCTAGGTGTAGTCAGATAACATAAGAACCCAAAGCTTCTCAAGTGGGAATATGTTGGTGCCTGTTTATGCAACATCTTAATAGGGGATTTGTTATTGAATGTTTGTAAGGGAAAACGATTGACGATGATGTAAGTGGTTGTTAAAATGCACCCCCCCAATATTTAATAGGTAATTTGGACTGAAAGAGGAGTGCTCTAAGTAATTGTGTTTTCTCTCGACCACACTATTTTGTTGTGGTGTGTAGGGGTAGGTTTTCTGATGTATGATGCCTTTGGATTGAAAGAAGGAGTTGGATTCATTGTTACAGAATTCAAAATCATTGTATGTCCTAATAATCTTTATGGTAGCGTGGAACTAATTTTCTATCATAGATAAAAAGGTTTGAATCACTTGGAAAGCATTATTTTTACTACTTAATAGGTATGTCCATGTGGCCCTGTTGTGGTCATCAACTAAAGTGATGAATTATTTGAAATTATTGTAAGTTTTAATATGGTATGGACCCCAGAGATCTATACGCAGCAGATCAAAGCATTTTTTGAAAGTGGTGGTTTTTGTGGAAAATGGCAATCTAGATTGTCTAGCCATTGGACAGATTGGACAAAGAAAGGGCTGTTTGATTGGGAATTTACTGGTATAGAGGTTAATCCTTTCATTTTTACAAAAGACACAAGGTCAAACCTATAATGCCACAACAAATCCACTGTATTTACAACTGGCATAGAAGAAATATGAATAAAAACTTTATTTTCATTCGCGGCAATATAAGTTTTTACACGAGAATGTGGGGTGAAGGAATGGGAATGACACTAACAAGTAGCTTTGTTCTCACTAAGTACATTAGAGGAAAGACAAGAAAACTTGTTGTTCATATTAGAGATGACATTATTCAGGCATCTCGATGTAACACCCGTGAAATTATAAAAAACACCTCTAAACTTTATCATGCGCGTAACGTATCTTCCCAAGCTCTGATGAAAAATCCGAGATCGGATTTGCGATCAGTGCAAAAAACTGAGTCGGAAAATGATTTCGACTCAGCTTTATCGCGCAAAAACGCGAATTATATTTTTTCAAGAGGGCCTAAAACAGTGAGATTTCCGCGCCCCTTCCACAACGCGGAGAGGACGTGGAACCACACTTATACCTTTTTGAAAATTTTGACAAAAGTCGAAAAATGCAAAAAAAGTGTAAAAATACACTAGTGCGCATCGCGCACTAGTGCAGGAGGAATCCAATTTTTTTTTAATTCGGGAAGGGCAATTTCATTCTTTCCGATATATTTTTATATCCCCCACATGGTTTTAAACATATATTCGTATGAAAAAGGGGCTAGACCCATTATTTTCAAAGATTTTATGCAAATTCTAGAGAGAAGAAGAGGAGAGTCAAGCAAGGCTTTCAAGAATCTTCCAAGTTCTTCAAAAGATTTTCATTCCCAGGTATGTAAAGGCTACCCAAAAACATGAGATTGCTCTCCCATGTGCCAATGTAGAGTTAAGATAGCAAATTCATGTCTAGAAGCTTTGATTTGTGTATTCTTGAAGGTTCTTGAGTATTTACTTTATATCATGAACGGATGATCAACATGCTTAAAACTTATTGTATTTTCACCTTATTATATGATTATGACTTGATCCTTAAAATTTCTTCTCCATAATGACTTGAATAATGAACTTAGGGGTTATCTAGAGCTTAAATGTTTGAGGATGATTTCTAACAAATCTAAGTCCTGAATTGAGTGTGGAGATGACTGTGATAGCTGAAAACTATTGTTGATAGGGTCGAGTGGGTATAATTCCCTTAGATTGAATAGAAAATCTTGCCAATAGAGGTTGGGTGATGAGAGTTCTTAATGGATTGACAAACTTATGAGTATATTGAGTCTTGGGAGGAGTATTAGCACCAAAATGGGTAAGAGTGTGTCCCACTCGACCCATTATCTACGTGGACAGTGCAGGAAAGGATTGGACCATAAAAGCGGATGTTTCCTTTGTCCTAAAAGAGGGCTTGATAGACTTTTGGATCCACTGACAGACTCGTCCTTTACCCCGGCAAGGTACTGGATGGATGTGGTGACGAAATCTCTTTATTGTATCACTACCAGCACATAGGTAGTGACTGTCGGTTATAGAAACTCCCAGATAGGTTTCATGATGATAGAACTACGATGTGATGTGAAGACTTGATGCTTGATAACTAGTGAGGTGATAGGGTCTTGTCTTTTATATCTGAGGTGAGGCTAAATGATTGATGAGTGTCAATTATATTGTTTCCTTTTTCTTAGACTGTTTTACATACAGTACATTCCACGTACTAACGTCCCTCTGGCGCTGCATCATTTTATGATCCAGATACTATACCGAGGACCTCAGCAGCTCGATCGTTGAGGTTCAGAGCTCTTCATTCCTAACAGTGGTGAGTCCTTCCTAGCATTCAGAGGATATTTATTTTCTGATTGGATAATATTTTATTTGTCAGTTGGTAGCCATGGTCTGTCATGGTACTGTCTTAGATCTTATCATAGAGGCTTCATAGACATAAACGTAGATGTTGATGTTGATGTCAAGGGTTCTTATTCCCTCATAATTCTTTCCTTTGTATTTGAGACTTTTCGCTATCCATTCTGCTTTCTTATGATAGACTAATGTTGATATATGAGTCCATTGATAGGATAACATTTATATTTATTATATCATATCTTTTCCGCTGATGAATTGACTGAACAATGATAAAGAGACTGAGTGGTCTGCTTGGGGGCTAGCGATAGTCTCCGAGTGTCAGTCACGTCTAGGGTACCCTCCCGGGACGTGACAAACTTGGTATCAGAGCCCAGAGTTCGAGTGTTCTAGGAAGTCTATGAAGTCGTGTCTAATAGAGTCTTGTTTATGAGTGTGTTGTGCACCACACTTCATAAGCAAGAGACTATAGACATCAGGAAGTGTTACCTTTCTTCTATGATCTAAAATCGTGCTATAACGTTAACTTATGAAATCCTACGTTTAACTCGTGTGTTTACGCTTACAGAAAATGTCGCCCAAGAGAACAGCTGCTCAAAGAGATGTTGCAGCCCCCATTGCTGAGAACACCCAACCAGAGGCTCTGGTGTAGATTGAGACAAGGAGACGAGGACGCCCTGCTAGGACTGTTGAGGTCCCTCATGCGCCCCCTGCACAGCCCCAGCCAGCTCCCACTACCGAGGCAGAATTCAGAGGAGCCATCACGATGCTAACTCAGTTGGTGGCCTAACAGGGAATAACTAGGGTTCTCAGTCTCCTAGTTCTGGATCGCAGGAGCCTTCAGATATAACTTGGCTCAGGGAATTTCTAAGGATGAACCCGCCAATATACATGGGGTCGAAGGTGGAGGAGGACCCGCAGAACTTTATTGATGAGATGTATAAGGTTCTGAGGGCCATGCATATAGATAAGCTGGAAAGAGTTGAGCTTGCATCCTATCAGCTAAAGGACATGACTAATGTATGGTACACTCAGTAGGAAGGGTGTAGGGGTGAGGATGTGGAGCCTGTGACGTGGGATGAGTTTGAAGCTGCCTTTCTTGATCACTTCTTTCCTCAAGAGTAGAGGGAAGCAAATGTGGATGAGTTCATGAATTTGAAGTAGGGAGGAATGACTGTGAAGGAGTATAGCCTTAAGTTTATCAAACTGTCAAGGTATACTCCTGAAATGGTGAAGGATATAAGGCAGAGGATGAGAAGGTTTGTGTCTGGCCTAGCTAGACATGTTCAGAGAGAGTGTAAGGCTGCCTTGCTGATTCTAGGTATGGATATCTCTAGACTTGTTATGTTTGCCCAACAGACGGAGGAAGATAAGAGGAGGGATAGAGAGGAACACTTGAGAAGAAATGTGAAGTCAGCGGGACATTAATCTAACCCGTAGAGATAGAACATCGGTGGCAAATCTTATTTACAGAAGAGATCATCACATCCCGCACCATCCGTAACCAATGCGCCCGCACAACTAACTAGGTATGATCAGAAATCTCAGGGTCATCAGAATTTCAGGACCCTAGGAGCCTAATCTCAGGCCAGTGTGACTCAAGATGTTAGGGGAAAGCCATCTTGCAGCAAGTGTGGTATGCTTTATCTCAGAGAATGTCATGTGGATAAGGATGTGTGTTATACTTGTGGTCAGGCTGGTCATTTCAGCTATGAGTGACCTAAGAGGAGGCGAGGTAAGGGGAGAGGTAGAGGCAGTCTTCGACAGCACCTCCAGCAATTAATCAGCAAAGTGGTGCTATTATTATGGGTATAGGAGGTGGTACAAACCGCCTTTATGCTATGGGTAACCGACAGGAGCAGGAGGCTACAACAGATGTTGTCACAAGTATGCTTCATGTCTTTGCTTATGATTGTTATACCTTGATTGATCCGGGTGCCACCTTATCTTTTGTAACTTCTTATGTGGCTAGAAAGTTTGGTATTCTTCCTGAGTGTTTACTTGAGCCTTTTTCTGTCTCTATCCCCACCGGAGAGTTTATCTTAGCTAAGAGAGTTTATAGGGATTATGTAGTGTCTATCCATCATAAAGACACATTAGCTGATTTGGTGGAGTTTGAGATGGTTGATTTCGATGTGATAATGGGCATGGATTAGCTTCACGCCTGTTATGCTTTTGTTGATTGTAGAACCCGGATGGTTAGGTTCTAGTTTCCTAATGAGCCTGTCTTAGAGTGGAAGGGGAGATCTGTTGCCCCTAAGGGAAAATTCATATCCTATCTTAGAGCTGGAAAATTCATATCCTATCATCTCGTGCGAGTGAAGTCTGATGATATTGAGTCTCCCACTCTTAAGTCAGTCTCGATAGTGAATGAGTTTCCCGAGGTCTTTCCTGATGATCTTCCCGGAGTCCCTCCTAATAGGGAGATTGACTTTGGGATTGTTGTTCTTTTTGAAACCAAACCTATCTCAATTCCACCCTGCAGAATGGCCCCCGCAGAGTTGAAAGAATTGAAAGAGCAACTAAAAGACTTGTTAGAGAAAGGTTTCATAAGTCCTAATGTCTCAAACTGGGGTGCTCCTATCCTATTCGTGCGTAAGAAAGATAGATTGTTGAGGATATGTATAGACTACCGATAGTTGAACAAGGTGACCATAAAGAATAAGTACCCTCTTCCCAGAATAGATGGTCTCTTCGACCAACTTAAGGGTTCTACTTGTTTCTCCAAGATAGATCTTAGATCGGGTTACCATCAGTCGAAGGAGAGGGAAAGTGGCATTCCTAAGACAGCTTTTAGGACACGATATGGCCATTATGAGTTCTTGGTCATATCCTTCGGGTTAACAAATGCACATGCAGCTTTCATGGACTTGATGAACAGGGTATTCAGACCATAGCTTGACATGTTCTTGATCGTGTTTATCAATGACATCCTAGTGTATTCGAGAAATAAGGAGGAGCATGCAAATCACCTTAGAGTGGTTTTGCAGACACTTAAGGATCATGAGTTGTATGCAAAATTCTCTTAGTGTGAGTTTAGGCTCAAGTCAGTGGCTTTTTTGGGCCATATCATTCCGGGAGATAGTATTCGGGTGGATACCCAGAAGATTGAGGTAGTTAAGAACTGGTCAAGACCAACTGCTTCAATAGAAATAAGAAGTTTCTTGGGTTCGATCGGGTAGTACCGCAGATTTGTGGAGGGCTTCTCTTCTCTGTCAGCCCCTTTGACAAAGCTAATTCAGAAGAAGGCCAAGTTTCAATGGTCTGAGGCATGTGAGAAGAGCTTTCAGGAGTTGAAGACTAGATTGACTACGGCACCGGTGTTGACATTATCATACGGGATAGGTGATTTTGTGATATATTATTGGATTGGGGTGTGTGCTTATGCAGAGAGGGAAGGTGATAGCGTATGCTTCTAGACATCTTAAGATTCATGAGAAGAATTATCTGACTCATGATCTTGAGTTGGCAGCAGTAGTCTTCACACTTAAAATCTGGCGTCATAATCTGTATGGAGTTCATGTGGACATGTTCACTGACCACAAGAGCTTGCAGTATGTGTTCAGTCAGAAAGAGCTCAACTTGCGGTAGAGGAGGTGGCTGGAGTTGCTCAAGGATTACGATATGAGCATCCTTTACCACCCAGGTAAGGCTAACGTTGCTGCTGATGCTCTTAGTAGGATATCCATAGGTAGCACTGCCCATGTGGAGGCGGTGAAGAGAGAATTAGCCAAGGAAGTGCATAGATTGGCTCGATTGGAAGTGCAGCTTGAGGAGAACAACGAAGGCGGGTTCAATATTCAGAATGGTTCTGCTTCATCCTTAGTGTATGAGGTGAAGGAGAAGCAAGACCAAGACGCTGTCTTACTCAATTAAAAGAAGTGGTTCATAAGAAAAAGGTGATGGTTTTCTCCAAAGAGGGAGATGGGATATTGAGGTATCAAGGGAGATTATGTGTACTTGATGTTGATGGTGTTTGAGACAGAATCATGGCTGAGGCTCATAGTACGAGGTATTCTATTCATCCTGGATCCACTAAGATGTACCACGACTTGAGGTAAGTCTATTGGTGGAATGGATGAAGAGAGACATTGCGGAATTCATTTCCAAATGCCCTAACTGTCAATAGGTTAAGGTTGAACATCAGAAAAATTGTAGGTTAGCTCAGAATTTCGAAAATTCATAATGGAAATGGAAGGTAATCAACATAGATTTCATCACGGGCTTACCCCGATCCCAAAAGCAGCATGATTCAATTTGGGTGATTGTAGACAGGATGACTAAATTAGCCTACTTCTTGGCGGTGGGGACAACCTATACGGCTGAAGAGTATGCCCGACTTTATATTCTGGAGATTGTGAGGTTGCATGGGGTTCCCTTGTCAATCATCTCAGACAGAGGAGCTCAATTCACCTTTCAATTTTGGAGATACTTCCAGAAGGGATTGGGTACGAAGGTGAACTTGAGTATCGTTTTCCACCCTCAAACAGATGGGCAGGCAGAGCGCACTATCCAAACTTTGGAGGATATGTTGAGGGCATGTGTGATTGACTTCAAAGGAAACTAGAATGATCATTTACTACTGATTGAGTTCACATATAATAGTAGCTACCATGCCAGCATTCAGATGGCCCCGTATGAGGCATTGTACGGAGGAGATGTAGATCCCCGATTGGCTAGTTTGAGGTAGGTGAAGCTGAGTAGATTGGGCCTGACCTCATACATATGGAGAAGGTGAAAGTCATCCAGGAAAGGTTGAAGACAACTCAAAGTCGCCAGAAGTCATATACAGATGTGAGAAGAAGGGACTTGGAGTTCGAGGTAAATGATTGGGTGTACTTGAAAATGTCGCCCATGAAGGGTGTGATGAGATTTGGTCAGAAGGGGAAACTGAGTCACCGTTACATCGGGCCATACCAGATTGTAAAAAGGATTGGGAAGGTTTCCTACGAGTTCGACTTACCTTCCAAGCTAGATGGATTTCACCCGGTATTCCATGTATCTATGCTGAAAAAGTGTTTGGGGGATCCATTCTTAACAATTCCGATGGAGAGTACGAGGTGAAGGACAGCTTATCGTATGAGGAAGTTCCAGTCCAGATTCTTGATCGACAGGTTAGTAAGCTGATAAATAAAGAGATAGCCTCCGTTAAAGTTTTATGGAGGAATCAATTTGTTGAGGAAGCTATGTGGGAAGCTGAAAAGGTGATGAAACTCAAATACCCGCATCTATTCGTGCCAAGAGATGATGATGTTGAAGGTAAATAATCCTATTCTTATCAATCCCAAGTATCCTTTTCCATTAAGTTGATGTCTTGTTTGATTATATTCCTGAGCCTAAGACAAAGACAGATAGATGACAGATAATGAGAGTTCGAGTGTTCCCGAGTGAGGAATGAGATGAATTTTGAGGCTATTCGAGTCCTCGTATGACCTTTACTCATAATTCGAGGACAAACGATTCCAAGGGAGAGATGATGTAACGTGCCATGAAATTATAAAAATGCCTCTAAACTTTATCATGCGCAATATATCTTCCCAAGCTCTAATGGAAAATTCGAGATCGAATTTGCGATCAGTGCGAAAAACTGAGTTGAAAAATAGTCTTAACTCGATCTTTATTGCACAAAAACGTGAATTATAATTTTTCAAGAGGGCCTAAAACAGTGAGGTTTTTGTGCCCCTTCCGCAATGTGGAGAGGAGGCGGAGCCACACTTATACCTTTTAGTCCGATCGGGTGTTCATAATTTGGAGTAAAAGGATTCGAACCTTTGCATGCCGGTACCAAAGGAAATTTCGACGAAAGTTGAAAAATGTGAAAAAGTGTAAAAATACACTAATGTGCGTCGCGCACTAGTGCAGGAGGAATCCAAATTTTTTTCTTTCAATTCGGGAAGGGCAATTTCATCCTTCCCGACATATTTTTATATCTCCCACATGTTTTTAAACATATATTCGTATGAAAAGGGGTTAGACCCATTATTTTCAAAGATTTTATGCAAATTCTATAGAGAAGAAGAGGAGAGTCAAGCAAGGGTTTCAGGAATCTTCCAAGTTCTTCAAAAGGTTTCCATTCCCAGGTATGTAAAGGCTACCCAAAAGCATGAGATTGCTCTCCCATGTGCCAATGTAGAGTTAAGATAGCAAATTCATGTCTAGAAACTTTGATTTGTGAATTCTTGAAGGTTCTTGAGTATTTACTTTAAGTTCTTGAATGACTACTTTAGGTTCTTGAATAATTGTTTCAATTCTTATGCACTTTCTTAAATTTATGTTCTTCAATCTTTAAACAACAATTTTATATCATGAATAGATAATCAACATGCTTAAAACTTATTGTATTTTTACCTTATTATATGATTGTGACTTGATCCTTAAATTTTCTTCTCCATAATGACTTGGATAACGAACTTAGGGGTTGTCTAGAGCCTTGAATGTTTGAGAATGATGTCTGACTGAGTCTAAGTCCTGAATTGAATGTGGGGATGACTGTGATAGCTGAAAACTATTGTTGATAGGGTCGAATAGGTATAGTTCCCTTAGATTGGATAGAAAATCTTACCCGTAGAGGTTGGATGATGAGAGTTCTTGATGGATTGACAGACTTATGAGCATATTGAGTCCTCGAAGGAGTATTAGCTCCAAAATGGGTAAGAGTATGTCCCACTCAGACCCATTAACTACATGGCCAACGTAGGAAGGGATTGGACCATGAAAGCGGATATTTCCTTTGTCCCAAAAAAGGGCTTGATAGATTTTTAGATCCACTGGCAGACTCGTCCTTTACCCCGGCAAGGTACTGGATGGATGTGGGAATGACATCTCTTCATTATATCACTACCGGCTCATAGGTAGTAGTTGTCCGTTATAGAAACTCCCATATATGTTTCATGATGATAGAACTCCAATGTGATATGAAGACTTAATGCTTGATAACTAGTAAGGTGATAAGGTCTTGTTTCTTATATTTGAGGTGAGACTGAGTGATTGATGAGTGTCAATTATATTGTTTCCTTTTTTTATCCCGTTTTACATATAGTAAATTCCACGTACTAACGCCCCTCTAGTGCTGCATCATTTTATGATGCAGATACTATAGACCGAGGACTTCAGTAGCCTGATCGTTGAGGTTCAGAGATCTTCATTCCTGACAGTGGTAAGTCCTCCTAACATTCGGAGGATATTTATTTTCTGATTGAATAGTCTTTTATTTATCATTTGGTAGCCATGACCTATCATGGTACCGTCTTAGATCATAGTATAGAGGCTTCATAGACATAGACGTAGATGTTGATGTTGGTGTCGAGGTTTCTTATTCCTTTATACTTCTTTCCTTTGTTATTGAGACTTTTCGTTATTCATTCTGCTTTCTTATGATATACTGATATTGATATATGAGCTCATTGATAGGATAACATCTATATTCATTATATTATATCTTTTTCGTTGATAAATTGACTGAACAATGGCAAAGAGACTGAGTGGTCCACTTAGGGGCTAGTGATAGTCTCCGAGTGTCAATCATGTCTAGGGTACCCTCCCGGGGCGTGACACTTGAGCAAAGGAAGTACAACCCATCATGCACTCTACAACTTCCAGAGGCCTCTTCAGT
>JAABOM020000075.1:3758481-3771652 GCA_011800125.2 Solanum clarkiae | reverse complement strand
TCCTGTGGAGATTGCGAGAGGTAGTTGTTTGCCATTCAAGCTGACTTCTTACTCCTATTTATGATTTTGTTCTATTCGAGCGATAATGTCATTTGATACTTGTGTTTTATTTATAATCTATTGTAATACATTAGAAGCTTGTGCACTTGACAACCAGGTCTTGAGGGATTTTCATCAAATTAAATTTTTATTTTTATTTTAATTCCGCATTTTTAAGGTTATAGTTAGGTTGTAGGCTGACTTGTCTTGGTGGGACAAGACGAGTGCCATCACGCCCATTTTTGGGTCGTGACAATTTGTGAGGCAATGCACACATATTAAGAAAAATATTTAAAGACAAAAATTAAACGACACTTTTCACAATTACCCTTTGTGAAGCCATAAATATATAGTGTGATTTATCTCTTAGAAAACATAAAACTTCAATAAATGAAAGGACAAGTATAAACAAAGTTTCAAACATTCTTTAAACCACACTTTTCACAATTACCCTTTGTGAAGTCATAAATATTTAGTGTAATTTATCTCTTAGAAAATATAAAACTTCAATAAATGAAAGGGCAAGTACAAAAAAAGTTTCAAACATTCATCTTGAACTTTAAATAATTAAACTATATCAAACATTAATAAAATCATCAAAAATTTAATTAATTTGAGATGGAGAGAATACTTATTTTGAATTAAAAAGGGAGTAATAATCATAAATATTAGTACTAGTAAAATTTATATTTCATTTATTAATGCAAAGTCCATTATAAGCTAATAAAAAATAAACGAGGAAGGGTAGAATTAAATTCAAAATGTTCAAGAAGGAAAAGGGTCATGTTTTTTCTTTTTCCGGATTGGGGGTGTTTTAGGGATAACATATTTTTAGATACTCCCAAAGCTGGGGATCTCAAAGTATTGTCTCATTAAAAGAACAGAGAAATTAATGAGTGACAAAATCCAAAAACAACCACCTTTTCGTATTCATTTGTTGCTAGTGAAATAGTTCCCCCCGTGCTTACTCGTAACTTACAAGTACGGGCCAACTGCCAAGGACTCTACACACTATTTCATAATGTCCTATAAGTATTTTTTTTCCATAAGCATAGAAAAATTGCTTCACTAATTCAAATATTATGATTAATTAACAAGTTTATTCCGAGATATAAATAATGCATTATCATTTTTTATTTTGGATTATCTTTCATGGGTACGATCATAGACTTGATAACATTATGCCTGACATGATTAAAATGGAAATGAATTTAGACATATTAAGTTAACACCAAGCAATTTATAAAAAAGCATGAGTAAATTTGGCTCGACTTAGTATTATAAAAAGCTCGGCTAGCTCGGCTCAACGTCTATATCTAAACGCAACGAATAAAATGTGGGTAATTATTAAAATTTTTTTAAATCATTTTCAAATTTTAAATACAACTTTAAATTTATATTTAAAATTTTCACCATCAAATATACACACGTGCCCCTACTCAAGACCCTTTGAGATCTGTTCTATAAGATGTGCACTTTTCATTTTCTTGTTTCTCAGAGTCACATAATACAAAGAATATGAAGTAATTTCCGGGGATTACAAAAAAGAAGTCTGTTTTCTTCAAGAATTTCGTTTTCCACCATGGAATTGAATCATCCTCTGTTCTTCTCTCCTCTGTTCATGTTCCCAACATCTTTTTTTTTGTACTTGTATTCTCTTTCCTCTTAATGCTTCTAACTTTCAACATCCAATTCAGAGCCCCCTCTATAATGGACTAGAGTTACTTATCATCATAGTCTGCACAACTTTCTCCATTTCCATTTCTACTCTGTTTTTCTTTGTAATGGCTACTGGGCTTCTTTGTGCCACTGCCGTTGTTGTCTTTCTTTACTGTTTCTGTGTTTCCAATGGTGTTTTACAAAGAAAAGAAGAGGAGGACCCAGAAAGACAAATCCTGTTTTCTTTCAGGAGTTCTCTTGAAAATCCACATATTCTATCTACATGGACCCCCACAACTTCACATTGCAAATGGGATGGTGTTTTTTGCAAAAATGGTCAAGTTGTTTCCCTCATTCTTTCTTCTTTGTCACTCAAAGGACCCATTTCACCCCACATTGCTTCATTGAAGAGTTTAAGAGTTTTGGATTTGGGTAGTAACCAGTTGTCTGGTGAGTTACCAGTCCATCTCTGTGAACTCTCTCTCTTGGAGACACTTAAACTTGGTTCCAACTGTCTCACCGGACAAATCCCTCCGGAGTTCGGAGGGTTGACGGAGTTAAAGTTACTTGACCTTTCCGGTAATGCACTGACCGGAGAAATTCCAGCCCAGCTTGGTAAGCTTACTAAGCTACAAGTGTTGGCCCTTGGAAACAACTTTCTCTCAGGTTCTTTATCTGCAACAATCTTCACAAAGCTTCAATCTTTAACTTCTTTTGATGTGTCTAATAACACTCTTTCTGGTATTATTCCACCTGAAATTGGGAAATTGAGGAGCCTTACTGATCTTTACATTGGGCAAAACCGATTTTCTGGCCATTTGCCACCAGAAATTGGTGAACTTTCTGAACTTGAGATTTTCTTGGCTTCTTCATGTTTACTTGAAGGTCCATTGCCAGAATCCATTTCAAAGTTGAAATCTTTGAAAAGACTTGACCTTTCTTATAACCCATTGAAGTGTTCAATCCCAAAAGCAATAGGCGGTCTTGAGAATTTGACTACACTGAACCTAGCTTACTCTGAGACCAATGGTTCAGTACCTCCTGAGCTTGGAATGTGTAGAAAGTTGACGTTTCTAATGCTTTCTTTTAATTCACTCTCTGGGTCTTTGCCTGAAGAACTTGCAGAGTTGCCTGTGCTATCTTTTTCTGCAGAAAATAATCAGCTTTCTGGTGCATTGCCTTCTTGGCTTGGAAGATGGACGCAAATGGATTCATTGTTGCTTTCCAGTAACCAATTTTCTGGGAAAATTCCGGCTGAGATTGGGAATTGTTCTATGTTGAGTCATATTAGCCTGAGCAATAACTTACTGACTGGTCCAATACCTAAGGAGCTCTGCAATGCCGTGACGCTTGCGGATATTGAGTTTGGCAATAACTTTCTCACAGGCAGCATTGAAGACACATTTGTCAAATGTGGCAATCTGAGCCAGTTGGTATTAATGGATAACAGTATTTCTGGGGTGATTCCAGAGTATCTATCACAGCTTCCTTTGGTGGTTCTTGATTTGGATTCCAACAATTTGACAGGTACAATTCCGGTGAGTCTCTGGAATTCGTCTTATATGTTGGCGTTTTCTGCTGCAAATAACCGCTTATCGGGTACTCTACCCGCAGGGATTGGAAATGCTGTGTCACTGCAGAGTCTAGTTCTTAGTAATAATCGGATAGATGGTGTCATTCCTAAGGAGGTTGGAAATTTAACCTCTCTTTCAGTGTTGAACTTGAATTCTAATCTTCTTGAAGGATACATTCCTGATGAGTTGGGGGAGTGTATCTCTCTTACTACATTGGATCTTGGGCATAACAGGCTGCAGGGTTCGATTCCGGAGACACTTGTGCATTTGCCTCAGTTACAGTGTGTGGTCCTTTCTCACAATGGTCTTACTGGTGCTATTCCTTCCAAGACTTCCAAGTATTACCAGCAAGTTAGTATCCCTGATTCAAGTTTTGTGCAGCATCATGGTGTCTATGATCTGTCTCACAACAAATTGTCTGGCTCAATACCTGAAGAGCTAGGGAGTTGCGTTGTTATAGTGGATCTTTTGCTCAGCAATAACATGCTAAGTGGGGAGATACCACCATCACTTCCCCGCCTGGTGAACCTCACTACGTTAGACTTAACTGGTAATTTGTTAACAGGCACCATTCCAAAGGAATTTGGCAACTCACTTAAGCTGCAAGGATTTTATGTGGGGAATAACCAGCTTACTGGATCAATCCCTCCAAGCATTGGCCAAGTAAGTAGTTTGGTGAAGCTGAATTTGACCGGCAACTTGCTTTCAGGTCCAATACCCTCAAGTTTTGGGAACTTAAAAGGGCTGACCCACTTAGACTTGAGCTCTAATATGCTTGACGGTGAACTTCCTCCGTCTCTTTCAAGGATGGTAAACCTTGTTGGCCTTTATGTTCAGCAGAACAGGCTTTCGGGGGGTCTAGATAAGCTTTTCTCAAACTCTGCAGCATGGAGACTTGAGATTATTAGTTTGGGTACTAACTCTTTTACTGGAGACTTGCCACCATCTTTGGGCAACTTGTCGTACTTGACATTTCTTGATCTTCATGCAAACAGTCTAACCGGTGTAATTCCAGTTGAGCTAGGAAATCTTGTGCAACTTGAGTATTTGGATGTCTCAGGCAACAGTCTCTTTGGCCAAATTCCAGAGACAATATGTTCCCTTCCCAATTTGGGTGTACTAAATTTTACGGATAACAAACTGGAAGGACCTATACCAAGAAATGGAATTTGCCAGAATCTTTCAAAAGTTTCAGTATCTGGGAACAAAGATCTATGTGGGGGAATTGTGGGTCTAAAATGCCCTGCCAAGAGTTTCGTTAGAAGATCATCGTGGTTTTGTGTCTGGGGTATCTTATCAGTGGTGGCTGGGACTATATTGATTATTTTTACTATAGTCATTTTGGTAAGGATATGGGTTAATAGAAGCAGCCGAAAGAGTGATCCTGAGGAATCTGAGGACAGCAAACTGGACAGTGATGATCGGCATCTTTATTTCCTAGGTAGCAGTAAGTCGAAAGAGCCTCTTAGCATCAATGTGGCCATGTTCGAACAGCCCCTTCTCAAGCTGACCTTGGTTGATCTTCTTGAAGCTACCAACAACTTTTGCAAGACTAAAATTGTTGGAGATGGAGGGTTTGGAACCGTTTATAAGGCTACTTTACCCAATGCTAAGACGGTTGCAGTTAAGAAGCTAAACCAAGCAAAAACTCAGGGTCACCGTGAATTTTTAGCTGAAATGGAAACTCTAGGCAAAGTGAAACATCGAAACCTTGTTCCTTTGCTTGGGTACTGTTCTTATGGTGAGGACAAAGTGCTTGTTTATGAGTATATGGTCAATGGGAGCTTGGACCACTGGTTGAGAAATCGTACTGGAACGCTTGATGTGCTGGATTGGAGGAAACGACTTAAGATTGCAGTAGGTTCTGCTCGTGGTCTGGCTTTTCTTCATCATGGATTCACACCACACATAATTCACAGGGACATCAAGCCAAGTAACATCTTGCTCAACGAAGACTTTGAGGCAAAAGTTGCAGACTTTGGGTTGGCAAGGTTGATCAGCGCCTATGAGACGCATGTAAGCACTGATATTGCTGGTACATTCGGTTACATTCCTCCCGAGTATGGGCAGACATGGCGGTCTACAACAAAAGGAGATGTTTATTCTTTCGGTGTGATCCTTCTTGAATTGCTGACAGGCAAAGAGCCAACAGGTCCCGATTTCAAAGATGTCGAAGGTGGAAACTTGGTTGGTTGGGTACTCCAGAAGATCAAGAAAGGTCATTCAGCTGATGTTCTTGATCCAACAATACTTGATGCAGATTCAAAGCAAATGATGCTTCAGACATTGCAGATCGCTGCAATATGTCTCTCTGAGAATCCGGCTAACCGTCCGTCTATGCTCCATGTCTTCAAGTTCTTGAAAGGAATCAGTGAGGAATAGATATCATCACTCTGTTATGTCATCTCTGTCTGGATATGTTTCTAATCCTTGTCATTGTTGTTAAGCATATGTTATTAGTCATCAATAATATGTAACATGGTCTTTAATCATTATGGCCATTTCCCTATTTCAGAATGAAATCATTGCATTTAGCCATGATTCTTATTAATATGTATTATCAATTTTAAATCTATGATACATGGTTGCCGTTTATTTGAATTTTAAGAAAGAGTCTCTTTACCTTAAGGTTGCATACGTGGTTTTATTTTTGTCTTATGAGGTGTTTGACCTACTTGTAGGAATTATACGAATGTTACGTCTGTCAGAAGGTCGAAATTAATTGAAAAGAAACGGCAAGTTGAGTGTCATGAAGTGTTTTCTAGTCAACAAAAGGCACTAATCCTTTATTGCTAAAAAACAACTTTCACGTCTTTGCATTAATTCCCATTTATGTACCAAAATAATTGGGAGAGTTGGAGTAACATAGATGAAGAAGCATTTAAGGAGAAAAAACAGAACAAAGTAAACCGAAAAATGGTGTTTGGTATGATAAAAATTATAGTATTTTCTAGGGGAGAAGTCATTTTTCATGTGCGTTTAATTTCATATCGCTTGCTTTAACTACACAATAAATTTATTCCCCTCTGCTAGAGAAAAGAATATGAAACTTGAAATGAATCAACATTCCCCTTATATTTGAATCAATATTTTCATGATCAATGAATAAGGTATAGTCGTATAGACGAAATATCAACCCCTAATAAAAAAAAAAAGAAATGAAATATATTTTGTCAAAGTGAATTAGTTAGTAGTCCCTCTTGAATTTATTGAGTAGCAAGTATATTTTGGAGCTTTTTGCATGCAGTTCCTTCACGAGAATTACTCTTCCTTAATTAAGCTCATGGCCCAGCTACTATGCTTAGACTCCACGATTTCCATCTCTTAACTTCATTTTAACGAATTAACCCAAAAAAGTTGAACTTTTTGGCTTCTATCATACCTATATATTTTCATAATCCCTTTTGGAACAATCGACAACAAAGTTCGTAGCTAATTTCATTTTTTTTCGTATTCAAGTAGATTCTTGATTTGCTTGTATGGATGCTATTCTCTGTAGGAATTTCATTGAACAATTTTCGTTTTGAATTGTTTTATGGTAAATTGTTCTGTATTTGGTATAGTTATTTGTTAATTGTTAGTCATTCAGGATGGGGAATAAGACTTACAATTCCAATTTTCGAAAATATAGATTAGGAAGGATTATGAGTTCATTCCAACTTGTTCTAGGGGTTTTTGTTATATTTGTAAGCCTTTCGACTTTATTTAGCTTCTATTCTGTTGGATTTTTCATGCATGATGAGGATAAATGTCGCCATATCTATGATGGTTTTGACATTAAATCGCTGTCTGCTCGAGTTGATGAAGTTGTTAATAAGATGGAAACTCTACAAGACAAGCTAGAATTGATCGTGAAGCAGATGGGAAAAGAGGAGTTGTCTAGTGGCAACATTTCCAGATTGGAATACAAGATGTTTTTAGAAGAAGATGTGATTAGGCCTCTGTCTTTGGCGCAAATCGCCCTTAGACAAATTAGGCTGCCAAGAGTTGAAGGAATTGCAAGTGTTAAAGAGGACCCCTTGATTAATACCTTTGTGATCGAGGAGATCAGGAAGTATATTACACCTAAAGTGAACAGAAATGGAAATGTTAATGTCTATGGGACACTGATGATTTATAACACGATAGGGCACGCGTGTATTTTGATGAAGAAAGAGTTGGAAGAGTATATGGATTATGATATTGGCTCATATTGTAAAGATGATTGGAATTTGGCTCAGAAGCTAATGTTAAATGGTTGTGATCCTTTGCCTAGGAGGAGATGTTTGGCGAGGGCGTCTAAGCTCTATCGGAAGCCTTACCCGATTGACAAGTCCCTTTGGATGATTCCAGATGGTAGAAACGTTCGATGGAGCAATTACAAGTGCAGAAATTATGAGTGTTTATCGAGTAAGAACGCGAAAAAAGGCTATACCAAATGCATAGGATGCTTTGAAATGGACAAGGAAAAGGTAAAGTGGGTAACAAATTCTTCTGTTCCTGTGGATTTCTTGATCAAAGATGTTTTGGGAATCAAGGCAGGGGAGATCAGAATTGGCCTTGATTATAGCGTTGGCACGGGGACTTTTGCTGCAAGAATGAGAGAACAGAATGTGACAATCATATCAACTGCCCTGAATCTCGAGGCTCCTTTCAGCGAGACTATAGCACTTAGGGGTCTGGTGCCAATTTACGTGACACTGAACCAACGACTTCCTTTTTTTGACAACACGATGGATTTGATCCATACGACAGGACTTATGGATGGTTGGATTGATATGCAGCTGTTAGATTTCGTCCTTTTTGACTGGGATCGCGTTTTAAGACCTGGAGGATTGTTATGGATCGATCGATTCTTCTGTAATAGGAGGGACCTTGACGACTTCATGTACATGTTGTTGCAATTCAGATACAAAAAACACAAGTGGGCTATTTCTCCCAAGTCCAAGGATGAAGTTTATCTTTCTGCATTGTTGGAGAAACCTTCAAGATCTTAATGATTATAGTTATGTGTCTTTACATCCATCTTTTATTGTGCTTCTTTTTTGTTATACAAACATTGTTGTCAAAATCACATATCCTTTTCTCTATTTGTATGCTTTGTTTATATCCCAAGAAACAGTCTCTTGAGGTAGTAGTAAGGTGTGCATATACTTTATCGTCTCCAGACCTCACTTGTGGGGTTCCACTGAGTATGTTATTATTGGTCTCATGCTGGAAAAATGCATGATTCACATATCTTCAACTTTGAAGTCTAGTATAAAATATTTAGAATTGATAACTACTTTCCTAAATATAAAAACTTGAGGAGGGGTAACAAGAGGTTTAACTTAACACATTTCTACTTTTAGTATCTAATATAATATGATGTTCCATATAATATTTTTTAATATTTAATTAATTTGATGTAATTAATCTTTTGATGCCAAGGGACAAGGAGATGTTAGTTTATTTCCTTTAGGCTAATTCATTATACATGTGTAACAATAGTCTTTTAATTTGCTTTTAACTTTAGATCGTAAAATATGTTTAGTCATTATTTTAATGGTATGGTATTTATGAGTTGTATTAGTGATAAATATCGTGCATTGCATGGACTCAATATATGTATTGTTTCCTTTCTCAATTTATATTATTCAGATAGAATTTGAAGAGTCAATAATTTAAATATAATTTTTAGCTATTTTAAATTGTTCAGACCCCACTTGTGGGATTTCACTGGGTATGTTTAAATTGTTATTTATTTGATTTATATTCTCTCTGTCTCATATTAACTAAATTTGTGAGATAATGCACACATATTAAGAAAAGCATTCAAAGACAAAATTTACACCATACTTTCCACTATTGCTCTTTGTGAAATCATAAATATGTAGTGTAATTTATCTCCTTGAAAATATAAAACTTCAATAAATGAAAGGGCAATTATGGAAAAAATTTCAAACATTCTTTTTGAACTTTGAACAATTCATCTATTTTCAACATTGAAAAAAGTCTCAAAAATTCAATTAGTTTGAGACAGGAAGTATTATTTTTTTAAATAATTTTCAAATAATATACATGACTCCTTTCATCCTAATTTATGTGATCCTAATAGAATTTCAAAAAATCAATCAAACTTCTTTTATTTCTTTTTTTTTCTTACCAAAAGCCCATTAATAGTATTTTTAATTCATTATCGATTATATGAATAGTAGGGTTTTAGAGGGATGAAAGGAAGGTAAGCGAGCAACTCGCTGGACAGTCCAAAAAAGAGAGTAAAATTCCTTAATAATACTTGGCTACCTTTCTCAATATCATAAGAAGTATGATTATAGAGCCGTCAACATGGGTTAAGCTTGTTGAGTTGGTCAGGTCTAACTCGTGATTTAGTAGAGTTGCGTTAATATTTTTTGAGCCCATTTAAAAAAAGTAGAGTTTTTTAGCTCAATCCGAATAAATTAGTTGATCTGTAGGCTTTTGCAATATGGATGGGTTAACCCATGGATCAAATTAAAAAATAATAAAAAATTAAAAATAAAATAGAGTATTAAAAATAATAAGAGTCTGAACTCAAAGTTCATTTAAAAATTTTAAATTCTTGAAATATCGATACAAATTATGTTTTTATAATATATAATAGTAACACTAATACTTTTTTTCCTGGTCAAACTGTAAAATTTTCATTCAATCAAAGTAGCATAGATACATCGCTAGTCCTTTATGGACTTTAGAACTAGTTCTCACGATTAGCTAACTATCTATAAGATTCTTCACAAAGATTACTTAAACAGGGTAAGCATTAAAGTGATCAAGGATTGGCTTCCATTTTGGTTGGGACTGTCCTTTGGTGTGCAATTGAAGACAGATTTCCTTCAATCTTTTGGCAGCTGGTGTGCAATTTCGCAAAGAAACGTCTTGAATTTCTTTCATCTCAGATATGGTAGACACTTGCTACGTACAACCATCCCAGAAATTCATTGTGTGGTCCACTTTTATGTGCTTTCCTCGACACTCATTGTAGTTCATTCTCCCAGCTTCCTATTTGTCTAGGCCTTTTCATCCATGTCAAGAGTGAGCCCCATATCTTGGTGGAGTATTTGCATTCGAAGAACAGATGAGAAAACAACTTTGTCAATCTGTATTACACAATATGTAGCCAACAGGTACAAGTATACCCCATTTGCTTAGTCTTTCAACTGTAGAGAGTCTCTGATGAACAACTAGCCACAAAATGAATTGATGTCTAGGCAACATACCTTTCCCAAGTGTGAGAAACTTCCAGGGAACTTTGGGAAATTGTGGATGGATTGATTTATACATTTTCTTGATACTGAACATTCTGTGATGTTTATTTTAGTAATACTAATACTATGTAATGTAATATTGTCCTATTGCTATTTTTTTAAAACATCTTTAAATTATAATTTAAGTTTAAAAAAATTTAAAAGATACTTGTAAAAATGTGAACTAACCTGCCAAAGCCCGCAACCCACGTATTAATGGTTTGAGCTCGTTGTTTTCCCGCCTACAAAAAAATAGGTCAACCTGACCTAGCCTATCAAATTTCAAAACCTATATAGACTAGTCCAGATGGAGTGAGTCAGCCCACAGTGATAGCTCCCAAATATGATCCACGGTCCTTTGAATTTTGGAGAATAGAATTTGTTGATAACATACTCGTACTAAATGGGATATAGAATTTTGATGCCCTGTCTTTCCATATCCCAGAGAACATCCAAAACACCATCAGAAGCTATTCCTTTTCCTCATAATACTACCTATAAAGATATTATGAACTGGGACCTTAATTCAAATGGCATCCCTACCACTGAAACTAACTATAACCATATTGCAAGGAATGCACTGGGGAAACCAAAACGTGAACCAGAAAAATTTACTTGGATATGGAAGTTGACATAAGATCAAAACCAAAACGCGAACCATATTGCAGAATGCAATTTCTGATGTTCTAATTATTTTGAATATTCCACTAATGTGTGCCCAAAAGCATATCGTAGAAACTACTTTTACTGGAACAACTAGTGGTTGGGACATTTTATTCCAGGGCCGAATCTATGCCCAATCTGTTACTTCTATGTTTTCCTTGCCAGCAAGGGAAAACACAGACTAATCAACGCTTTAAAATACTACTCATTATCCTTTTTGACCAGAAAAAAGAACAATCAAAAGGGATCAAAGAAGCTTCTTGAAGATTAGTCATAGTCCATTAGCCCCATTTCCCACATGGCATCACGTGATATAGCACGTGTACAGATGCAGTCATATTTCGTAATTAACACCTGTTTGATCAGGTAATAAGATAATATAATCTCAATTTTGATATTATTAACTAATCTCTAATGTAAAATCTAAGTTACTCACACCAACAACATTTTGTCAATTACAAGCCCTTTGATTTCGTCCACCGCAATATATGAGCCACGACGTCCCTTCATTATCACCGTTACTTTCCAGGTCCGACGGTTCCGATTTAACATCCGTTCCAGGTTGCTGCAGACGTAAATCCTGAGCCTTTACTTCTTCTCCTTCCCTACCACGCTTCATGCCTATCGAGAAACCAAACAATCTCGCATGCACCTGGTCCGGTTCGGCCTGGCTCTCGCCATCTCCGACGACCTTGACGATGTGCGATTCATCGACGGACCGTTCCGTCCGTAAGAGATCGAGTGGTTTCATACTCTCCGCCGATTGATTGTCGCTGTTTGCAGGTTGTGCGTATTTCGACATCATACCGTAAATATTGCCGCAGAGCTGCTTCATTTGGTTCAGCTCTTTGTTGAGCTGTAAATTCTCCAACCTTAACCGTTCGTTTTCCCCCAAAAGCTCCGCTGTGCTCCCTGCAGATGAGGTCGATGACACAACTTGCTCTTCACAGGAATCTGAGGTGGATACAGCCAGCGGTGGTTGAGCAGGCGGGGGCGGAGGCGGAGCAGCCACAATCGCCACCGCTGCGCTAGGAGTAGCAATCGGCGTCACGACCTTTCGACGGTGGATATCGATTAAGAGACCTTTTTCACCTCTCCGGAAGCTGTCGTTGGCGAATTCCCATCTATCAGGCACGACTTTCCGAAATCCCTGCAAACCGAAGAGAAGGGAAATCAAATGATATCTCTCGTATGATTTCAGATAGAGTCAGGCGAACTTACATAGGTGTTGAGCTGTCTGACGAAGCTAGAGAAATTGTTATGTTTAAAATATTTAGGAAGCAAATCTCTAGCAAACTCCGTCGGATTCCACACGATGAAAGTAGATCCGTCTTCATTCCAAGAGATCATATCATTAATGGATTGATCCTCGATGAGCTGGTAGGTCTTTGTTAAAAAAGGTGTCGGCACGGACCTCGGCATTTCACTGGCCGTCGGGTCTCCTCTGTTCCGGTCTATTGGCTGTGGATTCATATCTTCTTATTACCTGAAGAACTAATTAAGGAATTCAACTCAAAAACCATTTCCCAGCTAATATGTTACACCAAACCTACCTAGTGAAGATCGGTGATGCTATTTCGCAGATCTGGAGCCAACACTGCAAAGTCCCAAGAAAGACGTCCGTCGGGATATTTTGGTGATTCTAGACGTTTCCGGCGACACATAGAGGTGGAGGGAGCGGGTAGGAAGTAGGAACCAGGAGAGATGGGAAGTATTGGAAAATTCTAAAAGGAAGAAATAGAGATAAGGAGAAAATATTATATTTAGTAAAAGAAATATAAAAATAAAAAAGCAGAAGCTACGTTTCGGACAGCTTTCCAAAGTAGAATACTGTCTTCCCTTCCTCTCAAATTTCTTGAATTTTTAAAATTTTTTTAAAAATTTAAAATAGTTAGATTTTTGAAAGTTCAAATGAATGTTTCATATTTATCTTTTATTGATTAAACTTTTATTATTTTTAGACTATAAATTAAATTATATATTTATAATTTT
>JAABOM020000075.1:3737495-3756573 GCA_011800125.2 Solanum clarkiae | reverse complement strand
GCATGGCGAGTCAAGGGTATAAGAAAACTTCAGCAGATGAATGTGTCTACATTCAAAAGTTTTCTGACGGAAATTTTGTTGCTCTTCTACTATATGTAGCCAATATTTTGATCGTAGGGAAAGACACAACGAAGATCAACCAGCTGAAGAAGGAACTCTCTAACTCTTTTGACATAATAAACTTTGGACCGACTAAATAAATATTGGGAATGCAGATCACTCGAGACAGGAAGAACCAGAGGTTATGGCTATCTCAGAAAAAGTATATTGAAAGAGTGCTTGCACGGTTCAATATGAACAATGCCAAACCAGTTAGCATTCCATTAGCCAACCATTTCAAGTTGATCAAGAGATCGTGTCCCTCATCCAAGGAAGAGATTGGGGAGATGTCGTCAGTACCACATTCTTCAACAGTTGGAAGTCCGATGTATGCGATGGTGTGATGAGGCCAGATATTACTTATGCAGTGGGAAGGGTGAGTCGTTTTCTCTCCAACCCCGGGAAAGAGCATTGGGAGGCAGTAAAGTGGATTCTCAGGTACCTTAAGGGTACAATGAAATTATGTCTTTGCTACGGGGGAGTTGATCCAATTTTGGAGGGCTATACAGATGCAGATATGGCCGGAGACCTTGAAAGTAGGAAATCTACTTCAGGATTCATTTACACTTTTACGGGGCGAGCTATTTCATGGTAGTCAAGACTATAGAAGTGTGTTGCTTTATCCACAACCGACGCAGAATACATTGCTGCCGTGGAAGCTGAAAAAGAGATATTGTGGTTAAAGCATTATCTCCAAGAATTTGGAATCAAGCAAAAGGAATATAAGGTACATTGTGACAGTCAGAGTGCTCTGGATTTGAGCAAGAACTCCATGTACCATTCTCGTACAAAACATATTGATATTCGGTATCATTGGATACGCAAGATGATAGATCGACAACTGTTGAGACTAGTGAAGATCCATACGAAGGAGAATCCAGCTGATATGTTGACGAAAGTGGTAACTCGAGAGAAGTTAGAGCTATGCACAGATATAGCTAGGATGCTTGTTCCGGATATGGCTGGAGGGGGAGAATTGAAGATGTCCAGCTCCATAGATGATTCAACAAAAGCTGCTGCCAACAATTGTTGAATTGAAGAAGTCCAACAAATTGATTCAACAAAAGCAGCTGCCAACAATTGTTGAATATTATATCCCCCTTGTGATGTCACCAATGACATCTATGCAGGAGTATAATTTTCCCTATAAAAGGAGCTGCTGAGCTCCTCCAAACACACCAAAAAAAAAAAAAACACCAAGACAAGAGTGAAGAAAAGTGTGAGTTTGAGAGTTGTTTTGTAATCTATTCTTGTGAGTAATAGAAGAAAATTTTTCTTTCAAATTCGTGTTTACCAACGTTTTATTATTCCCTTGGGCTACAACAAATCTCTCTATTTGTAGCCAACAAAGGGTTCTTATTGTGCCTTATTAGAAAGGTGACAACTATTTTGAAAATACATAATCTTTTAGAAAGTTCACCACTCTTCGAAAAAATTATGACTTTTTAGAAAAGCCACAATTTTTCAGAAGAGTCACATTCCTTTGAAAAAAATCGCGACTCTTTAAAAAAGTCACGAGAAAAGTCACAACCTTTTATTTCCATTCACATCTTTAAAAACCCAACACTAACCAACAAACCACATGGACTGTAAATACACAAAATATATGGACAGCAGAAGAAATCATCTAAAGTTCTAGAAGTGTGGTCACAATGGAATATGTAACATGAGTTTGTGGGTGTTTGACAAAAATAACATATGGACTGCAGCAGAAGTCTCTAAAGTTAAAATGAAATATAGTTTGATCACAGCTTCATACAAAGTCAGTGGAATGAGCAAGTTGAACCTGAAGCTTTTCTGCTACATTGTCTTTAACCCAAATATTGAACATTAAAAAAACTTCATTTGTGAAAAGATCTATTCCACCATTACTGAATATCTACATTAAAGGTATACAAATCTCATTCATTATAGATTTATGATCAATTCCTTGGTATACGAGTATATTAGTTGTCAATTAAGGTCAAAAATGCTCTATCACAAAGTTAAGTTGAACGTGCTTTACAAATTTAGTTTCAAGCTTAAATTTAATTAAATTTAAACTAAAGTAATTTTAAATGATTATAACTCTCAGCCTATAATGAATTAGGTGGCTCATGACCCATCGATTTAGAGATTTATGAGTCTGCTTTCCAACATCATCAAGTTTGCATCATTTGGAATTCGAAATAAAAAGTTATAACCATTTTACTAAAAATTGTTCGACTTGAGCTCGTTATGGCGGGATGCATGGAGTTAAATGCACTTTTCAAACCTAAAAAGTTATTTCACTCCCAAAACTCATCAAAGGCCAGACTAGGACAAGAGAGGGGAAATTTCTTCCATTTTCCATCGATTTTTTTCTTCAAGGTATATCCTTCCATCAATCTAACACTTGTTTGATTCTTTAATCCTTAAAATAATATTACATTGACCATGTTAGGGGTAAAAAGTTAAACTACGTGGAATTTTCTGATATAATGAGGATTAAATAGGTTGAAATCTCTTGATTGTGAGATATCGTCGATAAATTATGTCCTTAGGATTGGAAATTGATCTAACCATTTCAAAATCTAGAGTTTTGGAGTAGATTGGAGGGTAGAACTTGTGGGTTTGAATTCTGTGGGTTTGAATTCCAAAGTATTTTTAGAAAGAGTCAGATTTATACTCAAATTTGGCATATCGATGCATTCGGTGTTTCATGTGTCTTTATTGAAGAAATGTGTTAGTGATCCTAATTCAATTGTGCCTTTAGAGAATGTGAGTATTAAAAAGAGTTTGACATATAACGAGGTTTCGATTCAAATTCTAGGTTGGTAAGTTTAGAAGTTAAGATATAAGGAAGTTCCATTTATTATGATTGTTAGTGTAATTGCGGTTGTTAATTGGGTACCACTTTAGTATATATTGAATCAAATGTCACATTCTAATACATATTCGATCGGGTGTCACATTTCGATATGCTAACTATTGGATCAAGTGTCGTGATAACACACTAACAGTTGGATGTGAATTTCATGAGAAAATCATTGTTAACTATTATCTATAATGAATTTTATTACCTATACAATGACGAAGGTATTGACATAACTATAATTGATCATGCTCATCCTGTGTAATATATAATTGATACGAAAGAATTGGAAGTCAATATTTTACTAAATTTTATATTATGGTGGTGTTATTTGTGTTTCTATATTTGTGATATTATTATGTATCATCTGTCTTACTACGTAATGACTGTCTATTATATTTCGTAGTTATTAAGTTTTAGTTTGGTGACTTAAAGCCAAATTACATTGTGATCTATTGTTGTGTGTATTAATAAGGGACCGGAAAAGAATTTCGAATTTCTATCTTCTTGCAAGCCGCTGTGGCAGGCCAACATCTGTCATAGCGGGACAACGCTGATGTAATACAAAAAGTCCCAAACCGTCCAAATTTTGCCATCCTGCAAATGAGCTACTACATAGTCCACGGCCAAGTGTTGGTGAGAGCTTGAGGAAAAGTGATAGACTAGTTAGACATAGTGGTAGTGTGTATTCGGGGACTCCCTTATGTGATAGAGAGGTTAAGTTATGATCAATAATAAGAATTGACAGCAGACTAGGGTAGGAGGCTCGAATCAAGCGTACTAGCTACATTTGAGGTAATTGAGATAGTAAGAATACGTAGATAAAAGATTTGGATAATGCACTTTTTTATTGCATGCTTTTTTTTGAATATTTACTCTGTGGTGTATAGTTAAATTTGGGTTGACTGATGATGCCTACCTGTTGTTTGTCTTGACACTACTCTTGCTGTACCATTTGATATGGTCTAATTACAAGATTGATGATGTTTCTTAGGTGATGACAAAAATGATATCTGACAGACTCCACTCTTCTTTCCTTATGATGGGAGTTGTTGCATTATCTTAATTATACATCATACTCTTAGAAGCTCTTATACCTATTTAAACCAGAGCTTCAAAAATCCTTGGGGTTTTTATCTTTTTTCAAAAATTTAATTTGATTTTTAACTTTACTTGATAATTACATGATCTTTTCAGTATTATCTTTTGTTTCTTTCATTTTTTTTGCATGATTTAGTTGGTTGAGAATTAAAGGTTCTCTTGGTGCCCACACGATATGATGAGTTGGATCATAACGATTTGTCATAAACTGAGGCAGCCTTTAGAATTTGATGGATAACAGATTCGAGACTTTCCAATTCTTCTCCTCCTCCTTACGCTGCATCGAAATAACATCTTGTAAGAGCAAGTAATATACTTAAGGGGGCAATATGTTATACCAGGATAACTAATTCCGGGATAAGTTAGCCTGGGATAAATTATTCCACTATCCCATCATTAAGGCAAAAATGGTGGGATAAATAGTCCAAGAATTACCTTATTCCTCCAATCAAACATGAGATAAAATAATGCCACATTTTATCCCGCAATTATTATAATTTATACCTCACACCAAACAACCCTTAGCGTTAAGCAACACCTAAGAATTTTTTTTTTTAATATAATTATGAAATTCTAATGAATAAAGAAACACTAATATGACAACTTATCACTTGTCTGCAACAATGTTGCACATAACATACATGAATACCAAAAAGCCAACATATAATCATACTCAGACCAATAGAGATTATCCATTGTGAGTTTACAGTAAGATAAAGAACTAATTTTCCACATTTACACAAAAGGAGGGACAATGTCATGTTTCTTTGCAGGCAAGTGCTTCCAAAGAAACATTCTATCACCCTCCGCTCCTCTAATTTTCTCCGAGTTTATTTCAGAAAAGAAAATGGTGCCTCCATATTTTCATGAATGTGAATAACTCCTAATTACCAACTTATACTAATACCAAACTAGCAACTGAATGAACAGATTCTAACCACAAAGGCAAGTTTTACTCGTCTCATTGAACGTTTCAGAGATTACAACTATGCCTTTATCCCAAATATGTTAGGCTGAGCTAAATGAATCCGAATTCTATTTTTCAGTATGATTTTAATGTGTCAGGCCAAGGCTTGATCTCGCAGCAAGTGAAGGAGGATCAGTATCTACTCTACCACGAGGTTCTACAGGCATAGACAGCAAAACAAGCAAACTATGAACAGCACACCAACAGTTTCTGTAATTCAAGAAATATAAGTGCGTTCACAGTTTTGATGACATGAGTGGAGCTGGAACAGTGAGGATTTATATAGCCGACTCTAACTTTTGAGACTGAGACATAGCTTTTTTTTTTTATAGTTTGGTCACAGTTTCATATAAAGCCACGAGCATAAGGTGAGTATGCTGAACTTGATGCTCTTTTAGTGCCAGTAATCACTACATATCTGTTGTTTTTAAATCAAGAAGCAATATTTGTTTCTTGATGAGTAAAGAAACATTAAGGTAGTATTTATCCTTGTCTTCTATAATGTTGCACAATGCACACAACATATTTAAAAACACATCCAAATGAAGTAATGAGCTATTTAAATTTTCACTAATTTTGAACTTGGTACCACTGTGCATCTTTGCATTTGCAGGAGTCATAGGCATGTAAGTAAAAAGATTACTTCAGCGATAGCAGCAACTTCATCTGAAGTTTAACAAAGCAACTCAAGTGTTCAATATTCAACAATTAGTTCCTTCGATACATACAGTCACTATCCCACAAGGCAAAGCCAGAATCAATTAATTCTTTTCCTGCTCCAGTTAAATCTATTTTGAATTCACAATGCAACATTGACTGGAAAGGTATAATTTACGGCCAAATTACCCAGGCTGCAGTGCCATGCTAATTGTTGTGCATATTTGCATAATGCACTCTTTTCAGAAACCACAAGACAAAACAAGAGAGGAGAAAATCAAATAATATTCTATAAAAATTTCAGAAGTCTATCACAAAATATTGCATAAAAATTTCAGAATTCTATCACAAATTGAAACTCTTAGTGGAAGGATATATTTTGAGGGGAAAAAAAGAACAGTTGAAGGGTTGTATTGTTACATTGTGACACACTTGTGGAAAGCTCATAAAATGAGAAACCTCCGCTGCTTAATGTGAGTCGAGTAAATAATAGATCAAGAGACATACAGGATTCCATGTCTAAATAGAGCAAGAGTGATTGAAGTATATATTGTCCAAACAAAGACAACCCACCAGGCCATAAACAAAGCCACCTCTCTATCTAGCAGAGAACAAGGCAATAAGCTACATAATCCTTCGTAATTTGTAAGAATATTGTTACCGACTTGAGACAAGCCAAGGAAGAGAAGTACCATTGATGCAGGCAAAAAGAATTGCAGAACCACAAGGCATACAAAGTGATTGTGCAGGAACACCTTGGCCCTGCTATAAGCTAAGTCAGGAACTTTGCTAGCGTGTAGTCTCTGGTACCAACACAATACTGCTTCATTCAAGTACATCTGCACGTTTGATCGCAAAGATACAATCTGCAATAGGCCCGAAACCAACAAACACCGGAGCCTAAAGCTACTGAATTCTGCCTTCTGCATACCTACATTTCCGACTAACTTGGTAACATGTTCAATTCGTGCATTTCCCTTAGTTTGATCAAGAAGTAGGAGGTCAGCAAATGGTTTCAACCAAAGTATTGAGGCCAAAACCATGATCAAATAGTTAGCATGAAGAATCAATCGGGCAAACCATCCGCAAGATATAATAGACAAATTACAGCGAAGCTGATCAGTTCCAAGCCAAAAGGCATGAGCAATCCTCACAGCTGGCATATACAAAAAACATGAAATACAGCCCATGAAAATTGCAATAAACAACTTCTCAAACCCATGGATTGGTTCTAAATGAACATCAAAACTCCATTTAGGAACTGCCCCATGTACAATAGCAAGCGACACAATGAACCCAAGAAAACCCAAAAAAACACTCAAATGCTTCTCCGACAGCTTAGATGCAGATCTTTCAAATGAAACCCTAACAAACAAAACGAAAATCCTACCAACACCCAAAACTCCAAACAAAATGGGAATGAAAGAACCATCCTTTAACACCCCAAAATCCTCAGATTTCGCTAACAATCGATTAAGCAACAAACAAGAAAGAGAAACAAGGATGGAATTGAACGAACTACGAAAGTCCTGGAAATAAATTCTCGTCTGGAGATGACCATCACTGAGCTTTAGCCTAAAGATCTGAGCTTTATTTTCATCAAATTCAAATCTTTCCTTGGATTTCTTTCTGGGTTTAAGCTCAGAATCATTAGAACCTGGCCTGCGAATAGCTGCTCGAATCCCATTTGAAGATGCATTATTGGGAGTAACGTCATCTGGGTGGACATAAGTGAAGAGGCCGGAGAGCAGAAGTGCAGGGATCTTGATGAAATGAAGCAAAAGAGTGAGGGAGAGAGCTAGTGCAGCTTGAAGAAAGAGATTTCCGGATAAAAGTAGCAGCAAAGAAGATGAATTGGGCATTTCTGAGAGTTGCCAAAAAGGATGTCGAATGTAAATCTGATGAAGATCTCAAAGGAACAGAGATGTTCCGTTCGGGTCGACAAGGTAAGTCATTTGGGCATCGTCTTTTGGATCTTGGACTGGTCTTGTTTTGGATCCACTTTATGTCCTTTGGTGCCTAATTTTCAAACAGACATATTTGATGCATTACTACAACAACAATATTATTACCTCAATGCCTCAAAGGTTCCCATCCATTGCAGCATAAGGGAAAGTCGGATGTACGCAACTTGACCCCTATGTTAAAAAACATAGTGCGACTGTTTAGAATTATAAATCTCATACTGTTTAGAATTAGTGTTAACATATATCAATTCTTTCCATACTTATTTAAAAGATTTTGTTTATGGGGCAACACTGATATGTAGGTTTACTTAATGATACATAGCGAAATTGTAGAAGTCATTAAAATTTGATACACTTAAAAAAGAATATTTTCGAACAAGTCAAATTCAATCTCTAAAAATCAGGCTATAATGTTCTGATAGCCAGTTTATTACCTATGTATATGTAACAGAATCACAATTTCAAATTTGAAAAAATACGTGCAATACAACGTGCTGCTAAATCCGCCTACCAATAAATCACAGAATATACAATATAAATGTATCAACCTTGTTGCGACATTCTGGAATTTGTGAATTCGAAGTTGATTACAAACGATATAAAAGTGATGAAGTTGTTATGGGTGAGAATATTTCTTTTGTTAATCTCAAAGTAGTCATTGTCGCTAAATAAGAAATGGACAAACAAAGAAAGAAATTAATGATTTGGTACATCATAGAAGGTAATTAGTTTCTAATTACAATTTGCAATGACATGAGTGTAAAGTTGTATATCGAAGTAAAGAAAAATGAGTCAGGGTTTGGAATGTATCCTTTATGCACAGATACTGTTGATTTAGATATTGGTGAGTTGCACTCATTTGATGCAATGTCTAGTTCGATTCTTTGTGCTGAAATTCCTCAAAATGAGGCGGATGTTATTAGTTCGGTAGATTCCAATAAAAGTCTTTCGTGTTGTGGTTCCACGTAAGTTTTGGTTACAAGTGATATTTCTATTTCCCTTTTTACTACAGTTATCTATGATTTTACTTTCTGCCTTACATACTAGTACATGTTTATTCGTACTGATGTCCCGTTGCCTGGGGACGCTGCATTTTGTTTCGTGTGTGAAGGTTTAGGTAAGGACCCTGATCAATCCTTCCACTAAGAGCCCAATTTAAATGTGAGTTGGTAAGCTTTACCTTTTCCTGAAGCTTTCACAGGATGCCTACTTTTTATTGTACAAGTGAGTATGGTCAGGGCCCTGTCTCCACAGTGTTAGTGACACTCTTAGAGTCTATTGTGGATATCTTATTTTGGATTGTTCTTTTGCAATTTTTAATCTCCACTCATAGGTATGACATGTATATATATGTGTGTGCGCATGTACCTCTTTTGTTGCAACCTCGTCGGCTAGCTAGTACTTTATTATGTTCGTTTGTCTACCTTGGTGTATATGACTTATTGTTGACAGGTTATCACCTAGATGGTCTAGGCTTAGTTTTTTTAGATATTATGTTGCTCGATCTTTCGGCCCCTAGTCTTGTTAGCTAGCATGTTTAGCGACTTACTTGGCCAATGATGGTAACGAGTGTTAGTCGCCCTTCCCCACTTTTTTTGGGGTGTTGACAATATGGTATCAGAGTAAGTTGTATCCCAGGGAGTCCACAATGTCGTGTCTAGTAGAGTCTTGCTCATAAGTATGTTGTGCACCACACTGATAATCAGGAGGCTATGAGATATTTAAGGATAATTACAATTCTTTCACTTAATAGATTATGCGAATATATGAAATCCAAATCGTAATTTGTGGTTTTTTTTTAAAATTTAACAAACTACCTATGCTCAAGGTACCAGTTGTTCCTCTCCTGGTCAAGGAGATATATTTTTTGTGGGGGTACATAAGAAGTCTCCAGTACCCATAGTACCAGCTTCCCCAACATTTGTTAAGGCCCAAAGAGATCTAGTACCCCTAGCCCCACCAGATACTGGGGAGTAGCGGATGAGAGAGGCAGGTTAGCTACTGACTAGGATAGTTTCTATGCATGAGAGATAGCTAGAGGGGGAGCAAACGCCAGAAGGGATTAAGTATAAAGCTTGAAGGTACAGAGTTTCATCTCTTGGCCTCTCCAGTATTTACATGATCCAGTTCCCACTAAGGATCTCAAGACTTTAAAAATCATATTTATAGAGTGTTGAGGTTGATGCATGCCTCCATCACTGAGGTTGTAAAGTTGGCTTCTTTTCGACAACATGATGTAGCCATCTTATGATATGAGGCAGGGAAGGGATCCAGAGGGCATAATGCTCAACTAGCAAAGTGAGAGGATTTCTCTGAGGCATTTCTAGGGCCATTACTTTTCATGGAAGCTTCGAGAGGGCCTTCTTGACTAGTTTATCAGCTTGAGGCAAGGGGATATAGGTGTAAGGGGGTACAGACTTAGATTCAATTCTTTGGCTAGGTATGCATCGAATATTGTACGTACTATTAGCACCAGAGTTCATCATTATGTGGATGGTTTAGGGGATTACCTTATCAGAGACTGTAGGATAACATCTTTACAAAACGATGTAGATATTTTTCACATATAGACTTTTGCTCAGAATATAAATGACCTTTCTTGTCGGATTCATGATACCTGCAAGAACAGGGAGCAGAGTAAGAGGGCTCATACTATGGGGTCTTATAGGGAGTCATAGGGTGATTTTAGGCCCTTGCTTTGTCGATATCCACCTCGGTCAGTAGGTAGTTTCTCACAACAAATGCAGGGCTAGCAATTTGATCGTTATATTTAGTCAGGACCTAGGCAGAGTTTAGACCAGCTTGAAAGCCGTCGACAGAAGTATTCTGCACAAATGGGACAGCTTACTCCTCCATGTACATAATGCCGTAATCTTCATATCGGGCAGTGTAGAGAGGGTTCAGTTACATGTTACCATTATAGGAAGTTAAGAGATTTTATCAGCCAGTGTCCAGGGTTAGTAAAGGTACAACAACTCAGCCTTCAGGATCCACAGTAATCTCTTCATCCTCAGTACGTGCTCCCCTATAATGATGATATATTCTTATGTTGTTTATGCACTGATAAATCTTGACTCTACATTTTCATATATTACATCATTTATTGTTGGAGTGCTATGGCCAAAAATTTTGTCAAAAGTTTTGCTTATAATGTCAAAATCATGTCGGACCGCTATTCATCGGAGAAGATAAGATAGAAGTCAATCGAGAGTTATCGAGAATATGCTTATAGATGGAGGAAGAACGCCGTCAGAGTGTGTCCTCCCATGTCTAATAAGAAGGTTATCAAAGTGTTTGTGCACTCCCAGGAGCCTGAGTTTTATGAAAGAATGATGCTGCTAATTGGAGCAAAATTCGCCGATATAGTTAAGATTAGTGAGAATATCGAAGATTGACTCAAAATAGACAAGATCACCCGTATATCAAATTCAACTGGATCGTCCGGGATATTGAGGAAAAAGAAAGAAGATGTGTCAGCTATCTCCGACGTGCAAGACAAAAGAAGAACCCCTAACAGTCACCCCAAAAAGTCCACCCCCCCAAATCCATTTTCAATCTACTCCAAGTTCATTCCCCATTTGTCATGCTCAACCAGGATATGAGACTCCACCCACAAACTACCAAAACTCTCCTCCCCATTATCACTCCCCACAATATCCAAACATCATCCCAAACTACCAATCTCCACTGCCAAGTTGCTCCCACATCCAACCAACTTATCAGACTCCCTCTACCAGTTACCCAATCCTAAATCCCCAAACCCCACCATCAAATTACCAAGCACCACCATACACAAGATTCCAGACCCCTACATCCTCCGTCGAAACTATTCCAATTATCATCGCGTGCCTCCACCTCCACAAAATAATGATAACCCTCCTTATCCAAACGTAGATAAAAAAAATCCCTAAGGTGCTCACTCCGCTCGCCGAAAGCCAGACAAAGCTATTCGAAAGATTGTCAGCTGCAGGGTTGATCCAGCCTGACCCCTCCAAGAGCCATGGATGTTAATTCTCGTTTTTTTAGGAGCAATCAAACTTATGCTTACCACTATAACAGTGTTGTACACGATACTGAAGATTGCATAAATCTGAAGCATAAAATTCAGGACTTAATTGATCGCGACATGGTCGTTCTTCGAACTGTCGCTCCCACTGTCAACAAGAATCTTTTACCCGATCATGGAGAAAACATTACCGATATGACTGAGAGAGAAGAATATTGGTGAACAACTAAGAAGATAGTGTCAGATGGCACTGCAAGTTTAGAAAATAGTGTGGCATCTTTAAGTATCACTGAGAGGCCAAAGATAGAGATCTTGCTACCTTTTGAAGTGATTGCTTTGGCACGAAGGGAATTCCTAATAAGAAAGTTGAGAGCGAGATTGTTGATACAGGAAAATCAATTCAAGGAGCAGGCAAAAGAACTCAAAGGTCGATAAGTAAAGCCAAGGCGAAAGAATTTTGGAGAAGAATGCGACCTCAAGAGTACTCTATTGCGAAACACTTGGAGAAGATACCTGCTCGGATTTCTATATAAGCACTACTAATGAATTCACAACATCATAGACAGGCATTAACGAGAGCATTGGAGGACACTTATATGCCTGTAGGAACAGATAGCAATAATCTGGCAACCATGATAAGCCGGGTTACCCAGGGTCATCGCATCAGTTTTGACGATGAAGAACTACTATTCGAGGGAGCAATGCATAATAAGGCGCTTCATGTTACAATCAAGTGTCGAGATATGATTCTAAATTGTGTCTTGATCGATGATGGATCTGGACCGAATATTTGCCATTTATCTACTCTCAAGCAATTGAATTACGATGTGGAGAAAATCCAGCAGAGCCGAGTTAATGTGAGAGAATTTGACGGTGGCCAGAGAGATACACTAGGAGCAGTGATTCTAACAATTTGTGTGGGACCTACTAAGTTCGTCGTTGAACTTCGAGTGATGGATATTGCTACCAGCTATAACATGTTGCTAGGGAGACCTTGGATCGATATGGATGGAGTTGTGCGTTGTACCCTCCACCAAATGATGAAGTTCATTTGGAATGAACATGAAGTGATTATTTATGGTGAGGGAAGCCATTCGAATATGTATGCACCCATCATCGATAATGTCACTAGAGGATCAGATTTCTACATGGTTGAAATAGTGAACACTACTGAAGATGATTGGATGTCGATACCTCCTATGCCTGTTGTTTATAAGATGATAGCTATAGTGATGTTGAGAAATGGGTTTGAAACTGATTTTCGGCTAGGGAAGCACTTGCAGGGTATTACCGAGCCTATCCTATTGCCAGCAAAACAGTCAAGATTCAGCTTGGGATACACTATCTTGGAGGAAGATGAGGAGGAGATGCAGAATCAGAAGGATGATCGAGCCCTGGCCGGGCCAATACCGCACCTGTATCAGTGATTTTCAGTACGAGAATGCGTAGGTGACGATGGTCTTAAGGGAGGGATTTGGGACTTGTTTGAAGAAATTGATGCATTTAATGATGATGAAACAACCCAAACGCTCGGTGTTCGAGGTGCAGAACAAGATGACCAAGAGTTGAGAGAGACATCCACCTCGCTGTTGATCCTCTACTTGTCTTGGTAGACGAAGAATTGCTAAATTACTTGTTTTAAAAAATAGGTGGCAGTCCGACGGAGGCCCGTGACCCACCTTTTATCTTGATATTTTACTCGTGTTTAATTTTGTTTTAATTTCTCTCGCAATATCTCAAAAAGCAGATTGACCCATGGCCATGGCCAAGTTTGCACTTTCTTTTAAATGAAAGCCTCCATTTATTTCAAACCGCACTTACTATTTATCTTATCATTACAATTACTTTTTATCTAACTAAGTTATGATTTTATTTTAAATAATTTTAAACCTGCCAATGTCATGTCATGTCAAAAGCTGAATAAACAAAATGAAGCAGATGACAATAAGCTTGAAGAATATGATAAAATAATCACAGTACCCGAACATCTTGCCCAGGAATTGAGACAATTTCAGATTCCAGATAAGCCTAATCTAGATAAGACTGAGATAGTGAATCTGGGAGATGAAAAATGTGTCAAGGAAATCATAGTCAATATCCATTTAAAGGATGCACATAAGGGAGAACTCACTAGCTTGCTCAAAGAATACATGAACATGTTTACTTGGTCCTATGAGGATATGCCAGGTCTGAGTATCGATATTGTTTCTCACAAGTTGCCAATCAACCAAGAATTTAGTTCGGTGAGACAGAAGACTCGGAAGTTCAAGCCGGATTTGAGTTTGAAAATTAAGGAAGAGGTTACCAAACAGATACAATCCATGGTGGTAGAGGTGACGCAATACCCCACTTGGTTGTCCAATATTGTTCCCGTGCCCAAGAAGGACGGAAAGATCAGGATTTGTGTTGATTATAGAGATCTCAACAAAGCCAGCCCCAAGGATAATTTTCCATTGCCGAACATCCACATTCTCATTGACAATTGTGCCAAGCATGAGATGCAATCATTCGTGAATTGCTTTGCAGAATATCACCAAATTTTAATGGATGAAGAAAATGCAGAAAAGACAATTTTTATCACACCTTGGGGTGTGTACCATTATCAAGTGATGCCATTTGGCCTAAAAAATATAGAAGCTACTTATATGAAAGTTGCGACAACTCTTTTCCATGACATGATTCACAAAGAGATTGAGGTATATGTGGATGATTTCATCATTAAGTCCCGTGAGAGTTCGGATTATCTGACTCATTTGAAGAAATTATTTGACCGTCTAAGCTGATACAACTTGAAGTTGAATCCTGCCAAATGTTCTTTTGGAGTGTCTGCCTGTAAGTTACTGGGATTTATAGTCAGTAGAAGAAGTATTGAGCTCGACCCTTCTAGGATCAAAGCAATTGAGGATTTGCCTCCTCCAAAGATGAAGAAATAAGTCATGAGTTTCTTGGGAAGATTGAATTACATTAGTCGGTTCATAGCCCTATCTACGTTAATTTGTGAACCTATCTTCAGGATGTTGAAAAAGGATGCATTGACAAACTGGAATGAAGAATGCCAGACTGCTTTCGATACTATCAAAAGCTATTTGTCTAATCCATCGATGTTGGTACCTCCACGAGAAGGAAGTCCACTCTTATTGTATTTATCTGTCTCTGATAATGCATTCGGATGTGTGCTAGGCCAGCATGATGAAACCGAGAAAAAGGAGCGGGCGATCTACTATTTGAGTAAGAAGTTTACTTCGTATGAAGCTCGATACACTTATTTGAAGAAGACTTGTTGTGCTTTGACTTGGGTTGCTCAAAAGTTGAGGCACTATCTGTCTTCCTATACTACATACCTCATTTCGAAGATGGATTCGTTGAAATATCTCTTTCAAAAAGTAATGCCAATAGGAAGACTAGTCAAGTGGCAAATGTTATTGAGCGAATTCGATATTGTGTATGTAACTCAGAAAGCTATCAAAGGACAGGCTTTAGCTGATCATCTTGCAAAAAATCCCGTTGACAATAATTATGAACCACTTAAAACCTACTTTCCCAATGAAGAGATATCATTTGCAGGTGAAGACATCTTCGAGGCATACCCTGGTTGGCGAATGTTCTTTGATGGAACCGTGAATTGCCAAGGTAGCGACATTGGAGCGGTCTTAATATTAGAATCCGAGCAATATCAACTAATGGTTGCGAAACTTCGATTTTATTATACTAACAACATGGCTGAGTATAAAGCTTGCAATTTGGGCTTGAGGATGGCTATAGACATGAATGTTCAAGAGTTGTTGGTCACTGGAGATTCAGATTTGCTGATTCATCAGGTTCAGGGAGAATGGGCTGTGAAGAACCCAAAGATAGTACCGTATGTGCACCTGGTACAGAGCTTGTGTAAAATATTTCAAAAGATCAAGTTCAAGAACATGCCAAGGATACAGAATGAGTTCGTCGATGCCCTTGCCACCATTTCCTCGATGATTCAACATCTGGGCATGACATATATTAATCCTTTAGAGATAGACTTGATAGAGCAACCAGCCTGTTGTTTGCATATCGAGATAGAACCAGAAGGAAAGCCTTGGTATTTCGATATAAAGAAGTATTTAGAGACTGAAACTTATCCTAAAAATGCTATTTTCGATTAGCAGAGAGCTATACATCGGAAGTAAACAATTTCTTTCCAAGTGGGGAAATCCTTTATAGGAGAACTCCATATCTAGGTCTTCTTAGATGTGTTGACACCGCAGAGGCTATGAAGCTTGTTAAACAAGTATATGTAGGGGATTGTGATACTGATAAGAATAGACTCACTCTAGCAAGAAAAATTCTTAGAGCTGGTTATTTTTGGATAATTATGGAACATGATTGTTGTAAGTTTCTGCGAAATGCCATCAGTGTCAGATAGATGGTGATTTGATTCGTGTCCCTCCTTACGAACTCAAAGCTATGAGTTCTCCTTGGCCGTTTGTAGCTTGGGGCATGGATATTATCGGTCTGATAGAGCCAGCTTCCTCTAATGGTCATAGATTTATTTTGGTTACAATTGACTACTTTACCAAGTGGGTGGAGGCAGTCTCCTATAAGTCTGTGACAAAGAAAGTGATAGGTGATTTCTTAAGCAGCAATTTGATATGCCGATTTGGAATACCAGATTCCATCATCACCAATAATGGAGCAAATCTTAATAGTAACTTGATGAAAGAGATCTGGGAGCAATTCAAGATCACTCATGGAAATATAACAACGTATCGCTCTCAAATGAATGGAGCCGTAGAAGGTGTCAACAAGAATATCAAGAAGATTTTAAGGAAAATGATTGACAGACACCGAGGATGGCACGAAATACTACCTTATGCCTTATTGGGATATCACACGACTGTCAGAACATCAATTAGAGCAAACCCTACTTGTTGGTATATGGAAAAGAAGCAGTAATACCTGCTGAAGTGGAAATACCATCACTGAGAATTATTCAAGAAGTTGAGTTGAGTGATGCAGACTGGGTTCTTAATTGAATTAAACATTTGGCTTTAATCGATGAAAAAAGGATGACAGCTGCTTGCCATGGTCAGTTATATCAACAGAGGATGATTCGTGCTTTCAATAAGAGAGTAAGACCTCAAATGTTCAAGGTCGAACAATTGATTCTCAAATATATCTTTCCCAGTCAAGATGAGTATAAAGGAAAGTTTGCACCAAATTGGCAAGGGTCATACATGGTTCGCAAAGTGCTGTCAGGAGGAGTGTTAATTTTTTCAGAGATGGACGGTCAAGAGTGACCAAGACCAATCAATTCAGATGCTGTCAAGAGATATTACATTTGAAGATTTAGAGTTCGCCTTTACTATTTCTCCTTTGTAATTGCATTATTTAGTTTTTACGTTTTATTTTATTTATCCCTAGTGAATGAACTATGTTTGACCTGAATTCTCAAGAATGAGATACATAGGCGGCCTATGTCAGCCTTGGTCATCTCCTTATCCCTTTTTATTATTCCTTTTTACTTTTTTGGAACTACGTTTGACCTAAATTCTCAAGAATGAGATACGTAGGCGGCCTATGTCGGCCTCGGTCAACTTCTTATTTAAAATTTGTATTTTTCTCTACCTCCCAAGAGGGGAACTACGTTCGACCTGATTCCCACCTCAATGGGATACATAGGCGCCACAATGGCTCGATCATACTACCATAAAGGAAATTGGGAAAATTTTTTGAGAGAAACTCAAAAATTCTGAACAAAGAGGTCTATCTTCGGCAAATCAAAGTACAAAGCATGGTAGAAATTTCAACTACGACAAAATTTTGAGAAACGATCTCAAAAAGTTCTTAAGGTGCTTCTGATAAGCTATCGATCCCTGACGACATTGGATCGGGACAGAAATTTTAAAGTTGCCCTCAAAATTTCGCTAAGCATTGTTACAAGTATGAAAGCCACCTTAAGGATTCTCAGCCTAATCAAGAATTCAGAGACAAGCGCGGCACACTAAGGAATCTATGTCAAAAGACGAATGTGTTCATCTACGCTTTACGTAACATGACGATTGGTAGTGACTTTTTCTCAAAAACCCCTTTCTAAATTTGTTGATTCTAATGATCTTCTTTCATGTCGAATATTTTATCAAAATGTATATTTTTCTACCTTCTGTCTACCAATAGGTGGGAGGTCAAAGCGGTTCATCGGGAAACAAGACGAGGAACAGACAACCGAAGAATCAACACAGATGAGTTCACTTTGAAACTAAGAAATTTTATGTGGATGCAGGGAAAATTTTTGCAGGACTTACCTACAAGAGAATAGCCGAGACATAAATAGTTCCATCTCACTCAAATCCCCAACGATTTATCATATCTTATTTTTAAGTAGCCGAAAAGGCCATTTTATTTTTTAGTTGCCGAGAGGGCCATTGCATGTTTATCTCCGACAAGGCCATTTTTATTTTTTAGTTACCGAGAGGGCCATTGCATATTTATCGCCGATAAAGCCATCTTATTTTTCAGCTGCCAAGAGGGCCATTGCATGTTCATCGTCGATAAGACTATTTTATTTTCCAGTTGCCGAGAGGGCCATTGCATGTTCATCACCGACAAGGCCATTTTATTTTTCAGTTACCGAGAGGGCCATTGCATGTTCATCGTCGATAAGGCCATCTTATTTTCTAGCTGTCGAGAGGATCATTGCATGTTCATCACCGACAAGGCTATCTTATTTTTCAACTCTCGAGAGGGCCATTGCATGTTCATCATCGACAAGGCCATTTTATTTTTCAGTTGCCGAGGGGGCTATTGCATATTTATTGCATATTTATTACCGATAAGTCCATTTTTATTTTCCAGTTGCCGAGAGAGCTATTGCATATTTATCGCCGATAAGGCCATCTTATTTTTCAGCTGCCGAAAGGGCCATTACATATTCATCGGTGACAAGGCCATTTTATTTTTTAGTTGCCGAGAGAGCCATTGCATCAGAGTAGACAAATCAGTTCCAATCAAGAGTAAAGATACTCTTTAAGACATTTTCACCATCAACCACGAATGGAATGTTACAACGCAGTCAATTCTAATCATTTGAACACCTCGAGAATCAACATTTCGAACTCAGAAAGGAAGCCATCAACTCTAATAGGGAATGGGACCATCGATATATAATACTCTATATACAATTTGCAAGCTTAGAACCTCATATCAATTATATTCCGTTTCATGGAACTCTACCCCCTCAACTTAAGCTTATAGTTCTTACTCAAATTCCCATCTAACCATCTTCTCCTCTTCCATTCAAGTCTAATTCTAAGCTTCAAGGCATTATTCCCTAGATGATCATACTCATACAAAGCAAATCCTCAATATTCAACTCTAGACTTCTATAGGGACTTTCAATAAAAGATCACTAGTCCTCTTCACTACCTCACTACTCTTCCTCAAACCCTTATTATGAAGTCTTCACTAGTCTATTA
>JAABOM020000075.1:3708980-3722342 GCA_011800125.2 Solanum clarkiae | reverse complement strand
ATCTAGTGCACACACCACTTTGGCCTGAGGTTCTCGAACTAGTAAGCCTATTTCTTAGAGGTAAGTTTTCTTGACAATCGAGAAATCACCAAGGGTCGGTGGTGCACAGTTCAAAACACAGTGGATAATAGGCTGCCCCACTACTTTTCTCCACTTAATCACTAAGAGTTTGACTACGCCGGTGTTCGAACTTGTGATGTGCACCTAACCTACACATTATACGTTGCATTCTTAGTCTCTACCACTTGATCAAAGTATTTTTTTTTCTAAATCATGGTGTCCAATTCAGCTTGTGCGCACCTCAACTATTCCACGAAATACCTGTCACCTCCCACAAGCAATAGGTAACTCTATCCACCAATGCTAGGACAAATGGGAAGAAATTACTTTGTGCTTTTGTCTTTGTTGAGTTTTGAACCTGAGACCTCATGGTTCTCAAGTTTGAACCCACTTCATTGACCACTAGGTGACACCCTTGGGTGCTCGACCAACACATTTTTTATTACTTTAAAAAGTTTGAAGGTTAAAAGGTTGAATTTTCTAAAGATACCGTGGCCCACGAGACGTACATTATTAGGAATCTACTCCCACTAATGGCCCTAACTCTATAATCCTAAATTCTTACACCATGAACATGGCGAGGCCAAATCTAACATCTTACGAATAGGACAAAAAACTCATTCAAAAGACAACTATGTAGAACATGATCCATAACTCTCAAAATGAAGATAAAACTGACAATCACGCCTCAATACCAGACTAGTGGGACAGTGACTCGTTTACCCATGTTTTTGAACAAGAAATTTAATTTCGTATTCTTTGCTACAAAATAGACCCATTAGTCGTAGTTGGACAAAGAAAAATAGTAAACCATATCTGCTTAGTAAATTCAATTACGACAGAGTAACTGCATGATGTCTTACCAACTCATACCACATGAGACCCTTGCAAATGCAAAAGAACTGGAATTAAAGATAAATAAAATCAGGCAATGCCCCTACTAGTGCCAAGTAGCTGCCTTAGTGGCAGGATAAAACCGTAAGAAAATGACGAGGATTGAACTCTGATAAAGGAAGATACACCAGAATGTATGTGTTTGATAATGTCGCAGAAATCTCACTTGGAAGATCAATTTTTCAAGAAATTGTTGGAGCTTTTGGATAATCCAATTTTCTCATAGATAATGATATAATAAACATTTAATGCCGTTATCACAAGCAGGCCCCAAGGCTTCAAATAACGAAACATAAGGGTATTCACTCTAATATTCCACCACCAAAAGATTATAGAAGGTTTGGCACCATATGAGAAACTTCAAAGCTGTCGAGATTGTGAGAAGAATAAACATCAACTTTGACATTTGGAATTTGAGAAAAATAATCATTACCATGAGCTAAGTAACAATAAAAGCAAATTAAACAGAAATATAAGATGCACCAGTTGCATCAAAGAAACACCTAAAGGGTATTAAGCACATGTAAAGAAAGTTTTAGGATGCCTGCAAAATACTGCTAAATGATTCAAATAAGTTTAATTCTAAGAAGAACATTCAAATTACTGCTAATGTGCTCATCACCGCATTATTTGACCAATATATGAAGCTTGCATGAGACAAAAAAAATTTAGAACTGAGATTAAATGGACACAAAAAGAAGAATTAATTTCATGAACATACCATCATCATCTATCATGTGGTGATATGGTGTCTTTGGTTCAGTAATTTTCTGCCTCACTGGTTTATTGGTCTCAATTTCTCCCAAATTTGCCTCATCCCACTTTACATGTACTCCCCTTCTGCACCAACAGAAAATGTTTGAAGCAATTAAATTTGCATTGCTGACAATACTAATACTGTAGGCAGCCCAAAATAGGTCCAGTTTTTTCAAAAGAACAGATAAAACAACAATTAAAATCACGATGAGAACACAACATTAGCACCACCACGTACCCCAAAAAAATTGAACTTGCAATAATGTAGTCAAGGTAACTGTTTTCTTTTCTGGTTTTTGTGATCAAGTAAGCATAACTCAAGGTATTAAACACGTCATGAAATACATATACAGGAGAAAGCATGAAGAGGTCTTGGCTCCCAAACAGCTACTGCAGGCTACTTACAGTAAATTAATATGTGCACACAGTATTTCTCTTCTCAATCTTGTCTATGTGAGATTCATTAGAAACTCAACCCGAGATTAAGTGAGCAAGATATAAACAGAATTTGCAGAACAAGAAGAAGCATTACTTCATTTTCTCGATGTGACTCAATCCTTCGAACAGTTGCAGTCTGACTAGCTATCCTGAACCAACAAAAGAAAAAACAACATTTGTCAAACATTCTTTTGATGAAAAAACAAGAATTCGTTTTAGATAATTTCATGAATGGACTAGATAATAAGTTGCAGATTCCAAAAGACCCCTGAGAATGTTCAACATTTACAATCCCTTTACACTCAAATCCCCCTCCCTCTCACACTACTCCACACATTATTTGGTTAGAAAATTGCTCAGATTTAACAGATTACAGATACTACATAGTGTAGGGATGATAAGAACCGCATAAGATATAAAAAGAGACAATCAACAACAACATACCCAGTATAGTCTCACAACTAAAACACGGTATAGCGTACGCAAACCTTACTTCTATACCTTGGGAGGTAAGAGAGGTCACTTCCTATATACCCTCGATAATCATAAACTAAAATCGACCAATTGATTAATTGGGAGGCTTCCAGTAAATGAGAAATTATAATGAGTATTCTCTCGTAATCTTTTTTTCAAAACACTTATCAGTATGCTAAAAGCAGAACAATCATCATGATTTAGGGAGATTAACTGGTAACTCGTAATTTTATTGTTTTGTCGAAACGGAGACAAGAATTTCTTCATGTGGTAAAGCATCCAAAAAAAAAATTGCGACCTAAGTCGTCTAGATTAGGTTTTTTTCTTGTGAACAAACGCAGATAAGAAATTCTAGAGGAAGATAGAGAAAGAGAAAAACCTAGAACTCGATTTCGCGAAAGGGATGGGAAGGAGGTCGCCGGAGATGGATATTCAGGCCAACTGGTTCAATGAACGTCGACGAACAAAAGGAACTTGAAAAATGTTATACCCGAAATCAAATAAGTATAGCGCTTGATATATGAAAATGGATACTACATAATAATATTTGTAAAAATAGAGTTTGAACATATGAAAATAATATATTTAGTTAATTTATTTACTATACATAAGCGTAAGTTTACTTTTACTACCAAATCAATTACTAAATTCCACGTCAGCCTGTACTACCATGGGCAATTCTTACCATTTTTCCTTCCACCCTCTCGATATTGCTCCGCCTCTTTGCCTCTCCGCTTGCTTCACCACTTTGGTCTTTCAGGTGACTCAGCCACGCGTTTGTGCCTTCATCTTCCAGCTTCGTCCTTTCATCTACGCTGCAAATAAGTATGCTCAGCTCCCGCTGAATCAGAGGGACCAACAGCTTTGCGGTGCAAGCTGCCGCTGTATGTGGGATTGACTTTTCCTCCTTCCCTAGATCTGCAGATGCTCAATCTCCCCTTCTTCCCGTTGACCTGTTGTGATTTTGATTTTATGTTTAGCTTGTAATATTCACATTGTAGTTCGATTAAATTTAAATTCAGCCTTTGTTCTCCTACTCGTTGGCTTGTTGTAGATGTGCATTCGTTGAGTTCTTCGATTTTGCTGATAACTCCGTTAGCTTATAAAAGATACAGGGAAGATCGATGCCGCACGCTAATTGGATAACTAAATTGTGCTTCGTATTTTTTTGGTGTATACTTAATATTGAGCTAGCTTATAGAAATTAATTGAAGGAAAGATAATTGGTTTGCTAAATCGTGTTTCCCATCTGTTTTGGTGTGCATTTAGTGTTGTCTTCCTCGATAATCCTAATTCATCTATGTAACCTGAAGATGCAAATTTTGAGTTTATGTTTAGCTTGTCATATTCATATTGAAGCTTGATTAAACTTAAATTCTGTCATCTTTATTTTTTTGATTTTGTGTTTATTGCTTCCTTCCTCAATTTTGTCTCTGATGAACTGAAGATGCAAAAATGTATTACTTTTAATTTGATCCTTTTGGCTCTTCCCAGTCACTGTTGAATACTTCTAAATTGATCCCTTTGGCTCTTCTTGTGAGTACTGTTGCTATGCTTAAGAATTTCACAGTGATACCATTGGCAGAGAAATAAGCTACAGAGAGTTTATTCTTCCTTGCAATACCATGTGAAATTTTTAAGAACGTGGCAATTGATTTTTTAATTAAAAGGGCCAGCAAAGCAAATAACGGACAAAAGGGCATATATGCGCCAATAGTTAAACTGCAAGGGCTGAACTTTAAACGGAGGGTATACGTAGACATTTTCGAAAAGTTAAGGGACATATATGACCCTTTTCCCTTAAAAACAATAACTTTCACAAAGTTGAAGTCACGTTAGTGCAGGCACAATGTAACATTAGCTATGTGAGTTCTATAACACTGATACAAAACAGGCAGTTTGTGGATTATGTTTTTACATCACAGTTTTGCAGTTCTAGCTGCCTCAAAAATTTGAGCCTGATGCTAACATAGGCACTTAGTTATAATGATACTACTACAAGCTAGGTTACAGTTCACCATGATCTTTCTCAACAAAGTGGTGAAGGTCGATGAGAACCGAATTTCGCGAACCAACTATTCTGGTATGTATTAGGGGTTACTGCAGACTGTTGCTTGTATGAAGGCATTTCTGGTGCTGCATAGCGCGAAAGATTAGCCTGGCCAAACTCTTCAAATCTGATGTTTGGTAATACTAAACCATTATTTCCTTGGAACTGTGATGATGTGGATTGCTGCTGGACTGTACTCTGAGAACACAAGGCATCCCCTATCGGTATTTCACCAGTAAGAGTCTTGACCGCAAACATGAAGCAAGGATCTGCCCATATGTCATCAGAAGGTAAGCCCACAGAGGAAGGAGTATTATCAGAGGGCTTGCTCGAACTAGAACCTGGGATCTCATCCACTTTCTTTTCATTTATGACTGGCATTGTACCGGTTAAAGTTTTTATTGCAAATTCTATGCAGGGATCTGTCCAAAGATCACTTAAAGATGACTCGAGAGCTGTTTCACCTTTCTTATTGCCTTCACAGCTAGCAAGGACAGTTTTTGTAGGTTCAACTGGAGAAGGCTTCTCTCGCTCCATTTGTGGTAAAGTAACATCTTCTTGCCTTTTAACGGATATACTTCCAGTTTCTACCTTCTCGCTGATGGTAATACCAGTAACTGCAGTTGCAACATGCTTACTGGTACTAATAAAATTCAAAGCATTACTGGAGGTGGCAGCTTGTGTCCCCTCCTCCTGTCTTACTGAAGTTACATGGGTTTGATTATTTGTTTGGAGCTTAAGAGATGTATCAGCTTTAATACCAGCAAGCCGTTTTGATGCTCTGCAAGGCAAGTTCATACCCTTTTTTCTTTTCCGCTGAACTGTTTTCTGGTCATGCTTTTCCACTCCATCTTGTGATGCCTTTTCTCGACTTTCTCCACTTACAGGTTCTGAAACAATTTTACCATCATCCTCCTCTTTGTATTGCTCTCCACTTATCGTATCCGAGACAAGTTTACCATCCTCCTCCTTTCCTTGATGTTCTCCACTAGCTGGATCTGAAATAACTTTACCATCATCTTCCTTTTCTAGATGTTCTCCACTTGCAGTATCCAAGACAACTGCACCATCATCGTCCTTCTCTTGATGTTCTCCACTTGCAGGATCTAGAACAACTTTACCAACATTCTCCTCTGCTGCATTCTCTGCTACAGCATCTCCTAAACCTGCAATATGTCTCACTTCCAAATTAGAACCACTCATTTTGACAAACTACTTAAAAAACACTTAACACTAGAAGCTGATTTGAATTTTGATAACATGAAATGGCTTGACCCATCTAGAGGCTGCAGCATCAAAGAATTCTGATTCCAACATATTAGAAGCACTTTCCCCAAGAATTTCAGCAATAAATCAATTCTTGAATTCACAAGGAAATTTGTACCAGAGGAATAGAAGATAACAAACAATTGAAAGATGACTTAAGAGCATAAATAAAGCATACTCCATATGAAACTGGAACATTAGAACTCTCCAACTGTGAGCAATAACTTCGAACGATAACATACCGTCTTCTACACAACTGGAATGTTCCATATGTTCAGCACCCAACTTCAGCTTCTGATCTGAATTAGCTTCCTTTCCCGATGCATCACTGTCTACTGCTATCTGCTTCTCAGCTTCAGCAGGAAACTAGCAAATACCAGAAACAAACAAAATGACTAGCTCATCAAGATTTACCATGGAGAATTTGAAGCATGGCTAAGTGGTTTGAAGTCTTCCTAACGAGGTCTTATGTGTGGGAGTGTGCCCTGTATTCAATGGAATAACAAATAAATGGTTTCAAATGATTATATAAAGGGAGGTTGTGGAGTTCAATTATTTGATGACGACTGTACTGTATTAAGAGTCTGATCTCCACTAGTTTTATAAAAGGAAAAGGAGTTCAGAAGATGCTACAGATCTGGAATCACCAACAAACATTTAGCATGACAAAAGTACGATGGAAAGAATGGTTCTATTTTTTGGAGGTTCCTCCTCAAAGTTAGATCAGCTAATATCCAGAAGCTCAAAAAAGTTCCACGAGTTGGATGTAAACAGTTGGTTTACAGATGTCTAAACAAGTTTTGTAAGGTACGAACAGGACATACTTTTCTATGGCCAAGTTGGTGACAAGATACGAATATCATCATTTTCACTAACAGAGATATATATATTTCAGCTGTAATTTCATGATACAATTTAATTTTCTTTCATACCATATTTCTTTACTTAATAATTACCCGCATAAATTATTGGAAACAGGTAGTCTTGGATTCTAACTAATTTGTGAAAACCTATGGATGTTTAACTACCAAAGTAAAGGATAATACCCGTGAATGAGAATGAGCATGCAAAACAATTCACTTACAGAAGAAGAAGCTTCTTCCAGTTCTGATGTACCAACACATCGATCATTGGGCTTGGATTCAAACATTCCTGGCTCTCTAGTTTCAAGGAACAGAGAAACTTGCTTCATAGAGCGGAAACTTTGTCCGCTGACAGGATCAATATAATACTGCAAAGGCAATTAAGTAATCACATAAGTACATATTTCCAGTAGAATGCAACTGAAAAGAAAACCGAGTGAGTTTGAACTTAAAATAGAAGTTAATGACTGCATTTCCAGTAATTGCTAAGCTGGTAGACATTAAGCTTTGAGAATCACAAGGGAGTTAGTACCGGATCTTTCCTGATTTTGCCTCCCTTTCTCCTGACTTTCAATTCCTTAATCCACCCAGGCGGCAACCCTTCTGATGTAGTCTTCTCAGTAAAACACTATATTGTTGAAAACAGAGAAACTGTTAAGGTCCAATACAAAAGGAAAGAGCTTCATATAAAGAAGGTTCCCCTCATAAAAGGGGGAAAAGAAGGTTACACTTAACATTGGTAGCAACTATAAATTAATCAATAAGACCTTTTCGGTGCCTTTCTTCTCCATTTCCTTCGTATTAGAACTCTTAGAGCAATTACTGTCAACACTGCTAAGATGGTGAAGAACGTCTGCCTTGGAGCAGAATTTAAGTCCTTTTGACGGATCAATATACCACTGCAATAAACACACTAGATACAGTCAGAAATACAGAAGTGCAGTTTACTGGTTAGGAACCAGCAAGGAGGAGAGTCTTAACAATACTATTGTTTTTCAATTTTCTATTCTTAAAAATGTGTAAGGATTCAACGTGGGAAAGCAGAAACTTTCATGGTTCCAAATTTCAGGAATTGCCATTAGCAAACCATACATTCCACTTTCTGAAGTTAAAATCAACAAAGCACTCACAGGACTATTAAGCACTAAATGTGTGCTGCTTCTAATGGCGCATTAGGAAGAAGTCACAGCACAACAAGAAAAACTGCAAGTAGTGGTGTGAGAACTAGGTCGGCATGGATATGACGGGTAGAACTATTATAGGACGACACAGCCTCTTAATGAATAAACATAATACATCCTTTCCTTCACTTTTTCTAGAAAAGATAATTCACAATGGCATCATATTCAAGAAAAATTTCTAAACTTGGTATTTGCTATTAAAAGCACAGACTGCAGTATGTAGTTTGTCCATTTTAACATAGATAAAATGGTCCTCATAAGGATGAAATTAATGTGGCATGATAAGGGAAAGGTATTTGAAATGCAGGATCTTCAAAATTTCTCAACAATTTGAGTCATAAGATAGCAGACTTTGAATCTGAGCTGACTCCCTGCCACACACCATTCAAAGAATCTTAAATTTTCTCCTCATTTTAAACAAAATGGAATGTCAGGTTCGCTGCATTTCTGTACTCTTCAAAAACCACAAGCACAATAGGCAACTTATCTTCCAAAAAGGAAATAGCAGGTCACCAGAATTAATCAACATAAGTATGAACAATGAAAGAGATCAAAGCTTAGACTAAATACATCTTGAAGATGCACATCATAATTATCAATGTGGTGAATGATAAAAGAATATTTAAGGATTATGGGGTTAAAGTTTTAAGATATACAAAAAATTGAGGGCTGAATTCAATTATAAGATGCTATCAGGCTGGCTTTGGAAAAAAAGAACATACAACAACAACAACATAACCAGTGGAATCCCACAAGTGGGGTCCGGGGAGGGTAGAATGTATGCAGACCTTACCACTACGTCATAGAGGTAGAGAGGTTGTTTCCTTGAGGACCTTCGTCACAAAAACCCATACGCAGAATAAACTAGATATGGAAAACAGAAAAGGAAGAGAAAAGGAAACAGAAAGAGCAACTAATAACGAAAAGCACATGATAGTATGTAAATACGAGACAATTAACATATATAGTTTTAGGGGATAAACATAAATACCCGTCCAACTTGTCTCTTTTTTTCTAACTACACACCTAAGCTTGTAGGAGTCCTATGACCCCCCTATCCTAGCTCAAAGTGAAATTATTACCACCCTCCGAGACCACAACAAGATTTAAGCCAATTGGGTATAATTGACATGCCATCCACGTCAGATTCATTGTCATTTCTCTTTCTGTGTTTTCCTTTTTTAGCCATTTTTCATCCATTCTCTCTCCTCAATCTCTCTTTGTTGAGACCAAATTTCAAGAGACGAAGACCATCGTCTTTTTTTTTTTTTTTGATTTGCACTGGGTGTCCGAGTTTCTAAGAGCCCCGACTAATCCCGGGGGTACACAGGCCCTCGGCAAGGAGTTTCCCGCAAGTGCACCCTCGTCTTTATCCAACAACTATTACATCAAATCTTCCAGAACTAATACTAGATGCAAAAGTGTGCCTGAAAATCCATGACTGTCATAGTGATTGTCAATCTTGTGGATATCAGTCTTCAAAACCAAGACATGAGCCACTCACTTTCTAACAATGGAATATCAGAAAGAAGACCCTACTTCTATTTGGGACCATAACCCTATATTTATAATAGCACAAGTCTTGTATTTCTAGTTTAGACCATCATGAAACTAGAATTACAACCAAGTTTCTACACATAAGACCCTTTTATGAGGTGTCTTTTAGACCCATTGACTTCAAAACTTAGGAGATCACTTTTTACTTGGGTCGGCCTTTTAATATAGCAACCAACATACAATTATTCTTAATACAATATACGTGCAAGTCCATAAAAGCTCTAACACTCTCCTCTCTAAAGGAAATGGAAAATGTAGCAACAATGGAAAATTGACAGAGATGGTACGACATTAATATTGGCAGCAACAACATCTTTGCGGCAGAGATGATGGAAGAAACAGATTCTTGGACTTGTTGCGATGCTTGGAGCCAGAGACATCATATCAATGGCCATGTTTTATGGTTTCTAGGTTCAATTTTGAAAGGACAGAAAATCTAGCACATGGGATACTTTTGGTAAGAGGACAAGATTCAAACATGATGTGGAAGACGCCATTGAAGAAAAAGAAAATTTTCACAGGATGGTTACAGTTTTACAGAAGTCAAGAGGAGGCTACATAGGTGGTCTGAGTTCTGGGGCAGCCAACAAAGCTAGTGGCTTTTATGTCAAAAATAGATGTCTTCAAGAGAAGTTGAAGAGAGCGTTGCACTTTTTTCTCCTTTAATGTCTTCCTCAACAAAAGTTTGAGGAGAAAGTTGCATTTTTTTGTCCTTTTTTCTGCTCTCACACATTGTGCTTTAATGTGGGTAAATAAGCTTTTTTTCCACATCGTCACTTAGGGTGGTAATAATTCCATTTTGGACAAGTATAGGAGGGTCCCGACAAAGTTGGATGTGCAGTTGAAAATTCAGGAACATTTTAAGTGGTTGTTTGTATCATCCCATTTAAATAGCAGAAGCAACATATCTGGTCTAGTTGCTGAAAAGGGCTCCAATATATGATCAATTTTACGCGGTTTAATGAAATGTCAAAAGAATCAGAGACACTGAATAGATATAAACAAGAAATAAAGAGAAAACGAAAGCATCAGATGCGAGAACCTAGCATCATTCGACAGACAAGACATGCAGCTTATGAACATAGAGAAAAACAGATGTGAGATCGTAACATCATTCCAAGGACAAGACACGCGGCTTGCGAACATAGAGAAAACAAAAGCATCAGATGCGAGAACCTAGCATCATTCTAAGGACAAGACATCCAGCTTGTGAACATAAAGAAAACAAAAGCATCAAATGTGAGAACCTAATCATTCCAAGGTCAAGACACGCGGCTTGTGAACATAGAAAAAACAAAAGCATCATATGTGAGAACCACTAGCATCATTCCAAGGTCAAGACACGCGGCTTGTAACATAGAAAAAACAAACGCATCAGATGTGAGAACCACTAGCATCATTCCAAGGACAAGACAAACGGTTTGTGAACATAAAACTCAGTTATCCCATCCATTATGTAATCTTACTGAGGGAATTTAATCCTTACTACAGAGGAGACAATAGTTGAGGACCAAGTCAAAATGTCACCTCGCTAAACTTGACATGCAGTGGCTGACGTATCACACTACTACCTGTGGCGGAGCCACTCTATGGCTAGGGAAGGAAAATGATATTATTTATAAATAGTTAAATTATTTTCTCTATATATAATAGATGTTGAACCCCGTTCGCGTAGTTTGTATGTTCACTTTTTCAAATTTTGAACCACCTTAATTGAAATCCTGGCTCCGCCACCGACTACTACGACTCCACAAGACCACCCACCCACTCCCCTCAAAAGTAAAAATGGATTTAAAGGAAGTCATAAGCCAGAGACAGCCTGATATGAGTTTAAATTGAGTAACGTAGACAGTGAAGATTCATACAGCCGACCTAAACTAGCTTGGTACTGAGCATGGTTGTCGTTGCTAAGCCAGAGACAATTTCGTGGCAGGAGATGAAAAATGATGCATAACAAGCTATGAACTAAAGTTCAACCAATCACTAGAACTAGGACATCATATAATTATATTGTCCAGGCATCACAAGGTTCAACAAACAAGTGCATGTTGAATTTCTTACCTATTTCAGCCATAAGCAAACCAGAACCTCTTCAGTTAAACCTTGTTCTGAGAAAGAAGACCAACTCCCAAACTTACCCCCCCGCCAACACCCCCCCCTCCCCCTTTTTTTTTACCGTGATGTCCAGATCATCTTGCATGCAGCTCAACAAAGTGTCCCTTACAAAGTTCAATTACTTTGGCTAGTTTGTCTGTACGGATGAAGCATGGCATCAAGCTTGCTAATTTATAACAAGTTGAAGAAACAAAGAAGTAGCCCTTAGTTATACAACTAGGGAAAGAGTTGGGGGGAAGCAAAGTTCTGGTTCTTGTATGATATTAGTACAGATTAAGCCAAGAATAACTGAAATTACATTTGCAGCTGGAAGATCAGAAATGAATAAAACAAAGAATCAATCTTTATCATCCCAAAAGAAAAATACACACAAAAACAAAGGGAAATGTATAAGATTAAGAAAGAGGAATGAGCAAGAAAAGCACCTTTTCTTTCTTTCCTTTCTTGCGTGCTCTAACCTCCACCTTCCATCCAGCAGGAAGCCAATTGGGCAAAGCCCTTTTCTTCCCCATCTCACCTAAACCAACTATTAACCCCACAAATCCAAATCAATCTCCAAGAAAACCAAATAAAGATGAAATCTTGCCAAGAACGGTCCTACCAGTTTTGCAAAGGGTGAAAATGTGTGTGTACACTTAGGGGAAGACACCACTATGTTGTGTTGTCTTCTCTTTTCTTTGACTCCAACAGAGTAAAAGTGCTGAGTAGGGCAAATGGGGACATTATGGGGGTAGGGGGATTTAAAAGAATCGGACAAATACCACGTGTCAGCCAAACTCTTCCTCAATTTCAAAGCTTGCAATTTGAGGCAAACCAAGATGTCTTTATGATGATTCTTTAATCCTATCCTTCTCCTTTTTCTTTGGTTTTGGTTAAAGAAAAACTGTACAAGTTAGGTGTATTTTCCTTGTCCGTAACTCTTCCAAATTTTTTTTTCCCTTTTCTTGTTTGGCCTTATCTCAGCTCCATTAACGCAGCTGTCGGAGTCAGTGGACGGTCGGCTGGAAATTTCATTCTTTAGACGACTCATACTAATCTGATGTGTAACTGTTGGGCCAGTTAGGCTTGAGTAACTAGTATTATTATGTGAAATAATAATTATGAGATTAATAATCTGCGATTAATCATTAAAATGATGAGAAATTTTTATTAATAGTGTATGCTTGAAATTTAATACGGATAATTAATTATATTTTATATAAGCACATGACATAACTTTGGCTATGTGGCCCGGAGGGGAGGAGAGACGCGAGTGAAATCGAGAGAGGGAGGAGAGAGACGAAGTGTATATGTATATTTGTCAAATTGTAGGTGTATATCTGTCAAATAGCTGTATATGTGTAACTAATATATACATATATGTATTTGTATATCTGGCAAGCGAGATCAAGAGAAGGAGGAGGGAGGCAAGCGAGAGAGTGCAAAGAGTGGAGAGAGGCGAATTGTATATGTATATATATCAAATTAACTATCCATATCTATCAAAATAATTGTATATATGCAGTTGGTATACATATGTAAATTGTATATCTAGCAAGAATTGCAGAGAGAGGGGAGAAAGAGAAGAGAGAAAATATCAACAAAAGTCTAATTATAGTTATAAATTATAGTTTTTTCAAACTATAGTAATTTATAACAACAACAACAACAACATACCCCAGTGCCTCAAAAGGCTCCCGCTCATTGCGGGGTGAGGGGGGGTCGGATG
>JAABOM020000075.1:3693368-3707126 GCA_011800125.2 Solanum clarkiae | reverse complement strand
AGATTTTTCTGTTAGGTCTTTTAAAAAATATTTTTGGTTTCCTAATTATCCTTAAAATTAGGTGGCGACTCTGTGTCCCTTCGAGTTTCGAGAATTGATTTTGCTCAAATTAATTGAGCTTAAATTTATTCTCGATTTTCGAACAATTTTCATTTTTTATTTAAAAGCCGGACATTTTTCGGCATAACAGATAGTATTTGGTTTGAGTTTGGATTTGTTCGGAAAAATCAAAGAAATAACTGAATCAAAAATAACAAATTATATTCATATATTTTATAATTATACATGCATAATACATTATTTATTAAAATAATTTTTATTTTTTAATCTACTTATAAAAGTATAAACGCTCAAAACGAGAACATTTATCATATTAATTTTATACATATAAATGTCTATAACAATTTCTGGAGGGACTAAAAATGTCACTAGCCTTTTCTTCTAGGCCAAAATGGTGAATTTTGAAATTTTTTCACAGTGAATTTAGTGATGGATTTATAATATCAGTCGTTCTAATTATTTTTTATTTTGAATAGATTGTTGTCACTTTTTTTTCCATTTTAAAGGTATCATTACTTTTATTTATATGTATGGTTAATAACCGAACTAAACCGAATCAGAATCGATAACAACCAAACCGATAAATGTATATTATAATTGGTTTGGTTTGGTTTTGAGAATTTAAAAACTGAATTAAGTTGGTTTGGTTTTAGTTTTGACCATAACCGACTCAAACCGACCCGTCAACACCCCTAGTTATCACTAGAGAGCTAGGACAGGTACCCTGTGATTGAGCAATGACTTGCCTGTGGATAGGATTTAGCAGGCATCATCATGATCGGGATCGAATCGTGACGAACCATCATATCATTTTGAATGATACCATATGATTTCGATCTGACAACTAAATCTCAGGAGTAGAATTAGAGTAAAGTCATTCACAATCTCCAATTTAGTTGGATACAATGTTTTTATTCAGTCAATCTAATTATATCAAGACGTTTTCAATTTTGCTAGATACAATAATTTTAGGACAAATTGCTATATATCAATGTATAAGTGTATTTTGAATTTTTTTTAATTATATGTCTCATGTATGTCAGTGTATCACTTATATTTTATCAAATACACATATCATACTTCAAGAGGTAACTATGTTTATTTTACTTAAAGTTATGTGAGATTTGTGATGTTACATTCATGTTTTCTTTGCGTTTATTCTAACATAAAGGTCTAACAATACATTTTACATAAAAGAAAAATCTAATCCATATAGCTTATTCTACTTTTAGAAAATTTGATATCATGAACATTCATTAACAAGTAACTGAAGAAACTGCATACATAATCTCTAGTGAATCTAATACTATCAATTTCCATCGGCAAGAATCCTTGATTTCTTACGTACAAAGTAAGAAATATCAATAACGATGATCTCTGACCATGACCAGACTAGACACGTCTTCTTTAGAATCTGCTGAAACTCGAGTATTGATCTGAAACTAATTGTGAAGAGGGTTTGGTCCACTAGGGACTAATCTCCTTGACACTATGTGTAATTTTTGTCCATTTGCATAGGGAGGAATTGTTTTAAAGTACCTGAAAAAAGTTGAATAGAACTTGACTCTTATTCTTTCTTCATTTTCAGCATAATCTGTTTCCTTGCAGCTGCAGATTTGGACTTCTCCCAAAAGAATTATTGTCAAAGTGATGAACAATAACAAACATGACCGAATCCCCATTTCTTCAAAGAGATCCTTTTTCTGAATGATTATGGGGTCTCGAAAAATAAGTAATTTCTATGGATTATAAATGTTGAAAATGTATTTATATAGGGAATGGCAAAGTTTAGTCAGAAAAAAAGATGATAAGAAATCTTATTAGAATTTCAAGAAAATGGTTTACCTTTGCTTAAAGTCAAACTTAGCATTTTGCAAGTAACTGGAGTTGACCTTTACATAACCAGCACAAATACGTTCTATCCCTTGTTTTGGTGCTCAACAAACCCATTAATTAAACGATTAAATGAGCTCACATTTTGATCGTACAAAAAATATTTAAATAATCAAGTCTCTTAAAATTATAGAAAAATTTATATACTACAACAATAACATATCCAGTGTGATCCTACAAATGGAGTCTGGGAAGAGTGAAATGTATGTGGACCTTATCACCACTTCATAGAGATAGAGAAGTTATTTTCGGAAAATCCTCGTCTCAAGAAAGCCTCATAAGCAGAAAATGCTAAATATAGAAAAAAAAGGAAAAGAATAAAAAAAGAACAAACGACTAATAATGAAACTAAATGATAGCATGTAAATAAAAAAATAAAAAAAGGGTAACAAATATAAGACACAAAAAAATTCATCTAATAGGTTTTAATAATTAGTTATCCTGAATTATTTGGCATAACATTAGTGATATAAAAATTCATTATATTATTACCAAGTCTAACACGGAATATATGAGTTCATTTGTCGAACATCGTAAGGTCACAATATTATTAATAATAAAAGAAAATAAAAAGGTCTTCTTTTCTCTGCCGTACGTGATGTTAGAATGATTTGATGGGCATGGAAAAAATAACTCGGAATGGTAGTTTGTTCTTATTTTTGAGTTAAAAACTCAAAGAATTCACTATGTCATTATTAAAAATTGATTTATTAAATCAAATATATGATGGTTTGTCAACTCTTAACTAGAAACGCCAAGCTGATAATGTGGCGTCTTGTGCAGACTGCTTAATAATTTAATGCTAAAAAACAGGTAATGACAGTACAACGTCATTAATCAACGTGGCTACAAGTCTGATGTTGTATCAATATTTTGACCTTATAGAGAATTAACTCTAGCTTGATGCTTTCACGGATGTTGTCCATACGGGTGAAATATCTCGCGTTCATGTAGAGTTCAAGAAAAAAGTCACATGGGTGTGAGATTGTTAATCAATCCTATTGAGGGTATTAATAATTGATTTTATCATGATTTACATGTTACGAAGTGTAAACATTTTAAAGAAATGAAGATGATTGTTTTTTTAAAAAAGAATTCATCTAATGTTTGGTACCCGATTGAAATTTGACTATTTAAATTTGCTCTAAGTAGGGTTTTCCATTGGAGGATAGCGTTCCCTACCAAAAATTCTCTATACCCAAGACTCGGACAAGACTCCTCTCCATTTTTCTCAAGTTTTTATCTTAATTGTTAACACGTGACATAAGTTAAATTTTAGATGATTTTTTTTCTTTGACATGAGACAATTAAATTTGAATCATTAAAATCTAACTTATACTTACCCCGTAATGGGCAGGAGCCTTTGAGGCATTGGGGTGATGTTGATAAAATCTAACCTATGCCATGGAGAGGATTTCTGATTAAAATGGAGATGATTTATTTGTTTGTTTGTACTCCTCTTTCCATCTTTTAAAACAAATAGTACTAGTAATCATTTTCCGGCCATTAATAGGCACTAGCTAGGCTTGCTTGTGTTTTGTGTCCTCATTCATCTGTTCTATTCCTATGCTTTGAACTATGACAATGACTGGGGGTCATTATTCTAATGATTGACATAACTCCATAATCAATTTTTGAATTAAATGTTCATGGCTAAAAACTACAAAATCTTTCAACTGCCACATGACCCACCTTTATCCTTTACCCTATGATTCCTAATCAACAAGTTCAAATAAGTTATAGCTACCAAACAAGCTAATTTATATAATCTGCAGTAAGTATAGGAACTCTTCTGTGAGAAAAATGATCAAAATGGTTCTTGATGTATGAGGGTTGGACTATCTTAGTCCTTTGTGGCCAAAATGGTCCTTAATGTATAAAAAAAGTGGTTGTTCTAGCCATATACCACATAGTCAAAATGATCCCTTAATATAGCAATAACTAGTTTTTGGAAGTGAACTGCATAATTGTCAAGAAACATCCTAAAAAAAAGTTGGCTGATAAAGAAAAGAAAAAGAACATCACTTCCATTGATCAAATTGTACATACATAATAATTGGGCAAGTATAGTACATCAATGCAAACAGAACAAGTAATATTCTATGTATCGTGAAACAAAAGAGGAGTATATATGTTCAGTTGTGAAGAGGATTTGGTCCTCCAGGAACAACATGGTCCACGGCACCAGCATGAACTGAAGCATAATTCTTGCTGCCTCTTAGATTTACAGACTGATAAGCTTCACTTAAATGTCTGTTCATAAGTCTGCAGTCGGCGTAATGCAATGCTACTAGAACCAAAATCAAGACCAAGAGTAGAAGTAATGAAGTGGGAGGTTTCATGATTTAAATAAAACAGAGATGTTTTCTTATGAAGACTTGTAAGAGGAGGAGACAGGCCCATTCAGGCTGTTTTGTATGTATTTGTAAGTAGATGATTCAGGTCTATTTATAAAAGATCAGGCCACGTTCACACAGGTAGATACAGACAAAATAGTGAAACAATCAAATGAAACTTGATTTAGACTTCAGACTGAGAAAGTACTTATTCTTTCCTCTCAGCTGTCCAAGCCAACTTGAGCATACGTCGACTATTTCATTGAGTACATGATATATCCTTACTAGCATACGTATTGAGTAACTCTCTCACCTAAGTATAGGCAGATTGGAAGAAACAACCTACCATATTTTATCTTTGTTGGAATTAGGACTCTATCTTTTATGATTTTCATTCACTTTATTGAGTGTTAGATCACACACGTGAAGCACGAAGCCAATATGGTTATTCGAAGGGCGAGAGAGTTAAAACAGAACATGGTCTTGGAGTTGTTACATAGGAAGCCCAAAGATGTGGTCCAGCCACAGGTGAATGGAAACTAAGCGCACATCACTTTCGCGGGCCACAGGGAATATCTAGTACTCCTTCACAGGCTTCCAAGGTAAAAGGTAAAAGCTGCTAACAACATACTCATGTACGGATTCGAGATCATTAGCCTGGAATCCGTACATGAGTATGTTGTTAGCCTGAGATAAGTTATATTCTATGTATCGTGAAACAAAAGAGGATTACCTGCTAACTCCTGGGATAAGTTAACCTGGAATAAGTTATCCCATCCCACCATATATATGGGATAACTTATCCCATCACTCATGCAAGGATTACCTTATACCTCCAACCAAACATCGAATAAAATAATCCTATATTTTATCGGGAGATTATTATAACTTATACCTCACACCAAACGACTAGAGAAACTAACAACTAAATTAGAAGTTCTATTATTATGTGTAAGGTCCCCTTCAAGAAATTTTTATTCTTGAGAGCTGTTATCTATTCCACTGCCAAACTTCCTTTCCTACTACAGCCAAATGAGAGGAATGCTTCAAGAAGACAAGGGGGAAGTGGTGTAAAGGTTTCAGTTGTGGTTACCACAAGAAGAGATGCACTTGAGATAAGAGGGAATTACTACCACTTGCAGACGTACATATAGGTGAACTTTACTGATAGGTTATTAAGTATGAGCTCTACCGATACCTGCAATTGCAGGGATTAAAAGGCTTGTTCATTATTTCATACACAAAATCAGATGGACTTTAACTCGAATACCTAAGGAGTTTATATGCTAGAATCAACATTCATCTGACACGAGATAACACACATATCTTCACAATTCCATGTTTTTATATCTCCGATAGAACTGTTTCCCATAGTGCTTAGCTTGTCCATGAAAATGGCATGCTAATTAGTCCTTCTTGTCATTGTCAATGTCAACGTCAGACTTGTCCACGGTCTCAGCAACAACACTTCCAGATGGACCATCTTCGGATGGTTTAGTGCTCTCTGATGTAACAGCTTCCGCTGGCTTAGCTTCACGATCAGTTGATTCAACAGATTCATCATCACTTACTGGCACTGTCTGCTTGACAGTCCCGACTTTGACATACTTGCTCATGAATTTATACTCCCAATCTTGCAAGGCCTCAAGCTCAAATGGACCAAGGCCAGAGATATCACCAGTGAGATCTTTTTCCTCAAAGGACATCTTGGCGAGAGCTCTGCTAGCATCCTTTCCAGCAAATAATGCATAAGGTCCTCCAGGTCCATAGAACATTCTACAGAAAAGTAAAACAGATTTAGACACAAATATATGGGGTTAACTCAAGCATTTAAGTGAGCTACTGAAACAATTATAGACCCTTAGAAGTTAAAACCAATAAGACCATTTTTTATGGGTAAAGTTGATCAAGATGCCTTTTTTTTAAAATGATGGTGGTGTCTGGCCGAACTTGTATGCGCCTCAACTTTCTTTTGGGTACCTGCTATCTCCCACTAATAAAAGTACTAGATAACTCTACTCATCAAGGCTAGGATCAAGAAACTTTGGCATACAATAAGGGACAGGAATTCATTGAAACTCAACTCAGGGTAATTGATCCACCAAGGACATAATCCTGGACCAATACAATGCACATTCAGACAGACAGGATCATATATGAAGACCATTTGACATTAAATTCTTAATACGGTACCATGTTTGTTTGAAACAAGGACTAGTTATTAAAATTTTTTTGCAGTAACAACAGGTTACTAAATTAACAAAACCAAATTCAAGATTTATTGAAGTAGCGAAATCAACATTTCTAAGTGAATATAAATAGTCCAAACTGGACATTAGATGAAATGCTTCACGGAACCAACATAACAAAGTAAATATATCCTAAACAGAAACCCATGTAGAAAAGATGCCTGCTTGATCACAATCCAAAAGATGTTAAATGATCCCTCGAACTGGTATACTAAAACTGGAAAAGATTTAAGCCACTCTAGAGAGGTACACGTAAAAGTAAGAGTGTTCCAAAATAGAATCATGGAAAAGTCAAGACTGCTTTATGTGCTCATGATCTCAATCTTGCCGTAGTATTAGGCCTCAATCCTAATAGCTACCTTGCTGGCAGACCCATACACTTAAACAACCGTTAGATAATCTTGCAAAAAGAACTCCTTAACTAGAATTTTTCCAATTATTGCACATATACACTACAGAGAAAACACATTGATTTTCTTTTTCAATAACAATAGTGTCGGAGCCAGCTCATCCTCACATATGATTCCATCAGATAAGTACTACCTCTCATTCGCAGCGCTACCAGATAACTTGCCCACGAAGGCCTAGGCATATGGAAAGAAATCACCTAGAATTGAATTTGAACCCTGATCTTCCATGATTTTCTTCCATTTCATCACCATTGAGTGTTACTGATCATCACACCTACACTACAACAACAACATACCCAGTGGAATCCCAGTGGGGTCTGGGGATATCGTCACACCTACGCACTAACTAAATATTTCTGGTACTCAAACAATTCCCATGTCTTTGCCTCTCATAAATTATGACGTAGGGGTAAGGTCCGCTTACACTCTACCCTCCCTGTATTTCCAGTATGTTATTGTTTTTGTTGACCAATTCCACGCCAAATCCACTAAGCCGTGTGAATAACAAATTTCAGAGACTGAACACTTCAGCAAAGTTAATTTTTTTCCCCGACGAATAAAAAGGCATAAACCTATTCAAAGGAAACGGAAAGGAAGATTGACTCTACTATCACTAACTTTTATTTTCTTTTTTCTCAACCAAAAGTTGCCCAACTTTCACATAAAGCTTAAAACTTTCCACAATCAGCAACATAAAAGAGCAAAAAGAAACAAACAAGAAAGGATAAAAAAAGCAAATTATTCTAAAAGTGGAAGTCAAAGCTTCACATAGAAAGTAAAATAAGATGAAAAATTGAAAATTCCACCGAACGAACACTTGCCCAGAACAGAGAAACTTAGAAAACAGTTAGAAACCAAGAAAATCACCTGCTCTGTGAAACATCATAGATCTGACCCTTGATTGCCATCAACAAAGGCTTGTTCGAATCAGAGCCATCATACTGCTTCAACTCCTGTTCAGAAATCTCTCCAAGTTGAACTGGGGGTGGCAGAGGCTGCATCTGTTCCTCGAATTCTCTAGGCCTCGGTTGGTGACGATTATCAGGGGAACCAAACAACTCCGACACAACATAGTAGAAAGCATGTGCTAGAGCAATAAGTGTAAAAAAAGTAGTCGGAGCGAGACCTGTGTAAGCTGTAATAGAATCTTTCAATGTTTCCCATAACTCAAGTGCCATAATTGGAGAAGAAGAAGAAGAAATTTGTGCTTCTGCTTCTGCTTCTTCCACTGTTGGGCGATATAAATAAGAAAGAGGTTTCTTGATTTGTGAATTGGGTGAGTAACCAGGGCCTGTTTGTTTGTTTCTTTATTTAGTCATAATTTTTTTGTGCTCTGCGGACCACTTGAGCTGTTCTTTTTCGACTTTTTGCCCTTCTGTTTTGACCAACTTTTCCATTTGTACCATACAAATATATATTTTTCCCAGATAAATTAAGCTCCCTTCCTTTCATTTTATGTACTATTTTTTATATTAATATATTTTTTTGTTCTATATTAAGTGAATTTTTAAAATAATGTACATAGATTAAGAAATACTCTCTCCGTTTCAATATAATTGAATTTTTAGAGTATTTTTTAGTGTTCAAAATATTTGAATTGTTCAAATTTCAAGGTAGATATTTGAAATTTTTTCCAATATTACCCTTTCCTTTAATAAAATTAAACTTTAAAAAAAATTAATGTGTGGTTGTTGGAAAAATGAATGTTGGAACTCTAAATATTTCAACATTCAAAGGAAAGGAATAATATCTAAAGAGTTCCAACATTCATTTTTCCAACAACCACACATTAATTTTTTTTTAAAGTTTAATTTTATTAAAGGAAAGGGTAATATTGGAAAAAATTTCAAATATCTACATTGAAATTTGAACAATTCAAATATTTTGAACACTAAAAAATATTCTAAAAATTCAATTATATTGAGACGGATGGAGTAGTATTTAAGAAAAAAAATTTAAAATTTATAGTGTAAAATCATTCTTAAATATTTCATTAAGGGTAAAAAAAATTTTAAAGGTAAATTGTTTTCAATTAGAGTAAAACAACATTCTTTTTGGGACTGACCAAAAAGACTATTTAATATTTCTCTTTTTAATTTGTTTAGAAAAAATTGTACATTTTTTTAAAATACCTTAATTTTAGTTTTTCACGTGTCATGTTTCAAACTACAAGATTAAAAGACATTTAAATACATTCAACATAATTTTAATCTAGAACTACAAAATTGAAAAGTCTTCTTTTATTCTTTTTTGAATTATATGTCAAGTCAAACTAGATCATCTTTTTAGACAAAGGAATAATATTTTAGGCATAATTCATAAATGTGCTTTATAACTTGATTTTAATGGATATTTATGCCCTCTGATCTTAGGTGCACATGAATAGATACTTAAATTTGTACAAAATTAGATAAATAGACATATTCATCCTACATGCCTGTCCTATATGACCATTTTGTATCATACGTATATTATGTCATGTATAACATATATATCTACTTCTTTAATTTTATATAAATTTAAGCGCTTACTTATGCACACTCAAAATTAGAGGACACTAATATCAATGAAGAATAGGTTAAATAATATATTCATGTATAAGGTCGATATTTCATAAGTTATATTTGGATATGAATTTAATTTTTAAATTATGTATTAATAAGTATAAGTTTGATTGCTAAATAATAAAAGTTAAACTTCTAATTATTTGGAGGATAAAATTAAAAATCAATTCACGTGAAAATGAAAATGTGCAATTTTATAATAAAAAAAGTGGGTCACTCTCATAAATGCTCCTTTTCGGAATGCTTTTTAATGTTTGCTCCTTAATTAAAATTTAAGAAGTAAACATATGTTAAATATTGCAAAAATTATAGTATAACAAAATTTCTCCAGAAGTTAATGTCATTTGTACAAGTCTTTAATATAATACAATAATATACAGAAATACAGAAAGCAAGGAAGTAAATACCAAAACTACAATGGTAGTCAGCAAGCATCCCTAGCTAACCAATGCCAAGAACAAGTACCTTGACACACCATGCGAACCTCCACATTACTACAACTTGCACAGAAAATTAATAACTAGCTCAACCTAACAGATATAATAGCAAATAAGGATAACTTGATAGAAAAACTCAATGAATAAATAACATCATTTAGTTTTCAACAATATAAATAACAAGGAGAAAGGGGAACTTCAAGTAGCATTTACAAGAGGGAATCAATCATCATAGATCATTCACATACATCAAGCAATGACAATGAAGCGACATAGAGTGATGCATGTCTATCCTATTGATACACACTGAAGGACATATATCTACCCCGATATAGGGTCTAACCCATCAATATAATATCTGCCACAACATGTGTGGCCGATTCCATTTTTATAGTACCTGTCATAGTAAGTGAGTTTCGTTTCATCTTTATAGTATCTAACACCATAGATATAGTCTGTTCCATATTTTATCACTTTCTCAAGATTATTCATCACACAATAATATTTCAGATGACAGCTAAAGTCACTTACTCCAACTCAAAGGTCCCCAAAACTCTAAAACTTTTAAAATCGATTCAGTTGTAATTTTTAACCTTATATACTAATCAAACATGACTTGAACCAACTATGTAGAGTGATAAAATGATGATTTTTCAAAAATTTCTAAAAATAAACTTCAGGATCATTATATTACAAATTATACAACATTGAATAATAATTTTTTTTTACATTAGTTAGAATGTTCGTATCATAATATCGTATAGGTTATGCTGTGGAAGACATAACAAATTATGTTGGATGTCATTGACACTAAAATAACAAGAAAAAAAATAAATTACAGCATAAATTTATATATTCATATCATAAATATTTCAAGTATACTTATGTCCGTAGGATATACATTTTTTAAAAAAAGATAACACATTAACCAATTGTTTTCTCTATAAAATAAAAAATAAAAAAATATACAATATCCCCAAAGCATAGTTTCAATTTCTAAACGCTATGACATATCCTGAAAAATACTAACAACTAATGTTAGCTTATGCTAAGGGCGGCCACAACTCACTTTTTTAGAAGAGAAAAAATTCAAAACTTATGCCAAGTAATTAGGTTTGAATAATAAAAGTCTGTTAACCTAAAAATAAAAATAAATAATAGGAACAAAAAATATAAAGGGAAATATACAAATTTGAGTACCTGTTATTTTGTTTGATTTCTGAAAGTGACAACATTCCTTTTTTTTTTTTCTTGAGGAACGTGATGCCTTCGTGTAAAATGACAAATATTAAAAAAAGAGAGAGAAAATGCACTTCATCGGTCAATTAATATGATATTTTTTTATTTGCACTTCTGTCACGCCCCAAAGTCTCGTTAGGGCGGACTGGCATCGACAACGGGAGAACCAATCTGTATCCATGCGCTTTCTATACATATTATGAGGGATTTCTATATTTGACATGTCTTCAAGAAAATAAACGGTGATAACAAGCCAAAAGGAAATGCATATGACTAGGCCGTTGAGACTATGGTATTTAAAGCACGAGACATAACCACACTTTACTTTACATAGTCTACAAAGCCTCTAGATAAGAGAAAAACATCTGATAAGGGTCGGGACAAGCCCCGCCCCAACTAACTGTACAATATAAACACATAAGCTCTAGACATGCAAAGCTCCGAAGTAACCTGGAACTTAGTAACAACAGTTGAATGTCATGTACTCCTACTAGGGAGATCTACTAGCACCTGTACCTGCAGCATGAAATATAGGTCCCCCGTAAGGGACGTCAGTACGAGATAATGTACTGAGTATGTAAGGCAGAATATACTGTATATAAAGTAACAACTCAAGTGAAACCATGTACCGGTATAAGATTTGGGACCACCTTTGGTTATACTGTGGAATCCTGCACTTTATGTTCTTTATATTACTTTACCTTTACTGTATAATCTGTGCACAACTGTAAAACAAATGACCAATTGATCAGTGGTATAACTGTATCAGGATCGTCCCTGGCTAGGTTATTCCTTAACCCCTCGGGCTATCACCCGTAATAAGATGTTTTTCTGGCTATGTGATTCTTCCACCCCTCGGGATATGGGATCGTCCCTAGCTAGGTTCTTCCTTAACCCCCTTGGGCTACCACCCGTGATAGGATCGTCCCTGGCTAGGTGATTCTTCCACCCCTCGGGCTACAACCTATCAATAAACAATATACTTTATCTTTCAATTACCTTTGACATGGTTCTTTTGGTGATCACAATATTGGAGCTGTAGGACTGTATATGTAGCATGTGACATGTAGATAATCATATAAGATAATATGACAATGAAAAAGAGTATGTTACACAAATAATAAAATGCATATGAAATGAAACAACTCGTAAACTTTATCTAGTAATAAGAACCCATGTAACTGGTATACAAGCATGTATGCAGATTTAAAAGTGACTATATATAGAAGTATGTGAACATGTCAAAGAATGGAAACACGATTAATAGTCAGGTCGGAGTTGGCGAGTGCCTTTATGTACCAAAGAGAAATCTATGCTTCATGCCAAGTGATACGAAATCAAGTAACCTTACATACCTCGTTATATGACTTTGTTACCACCTCGAGATAACCTTTCCTTCCTCCAAATACTTATCTACAACATAGTAGGTGATAAAACTAGGATTAATAGCCAATAGATACACTTTGGCATCCCAATCACATAAGAAAATAATACATGGGCAGCAAGTGGGTGTTTATAAACCCGAACGTATTCATCCAACCTCTACGCCTCTAATCGTATTTTTCAATATACATTCACATTTACACATCATGACCAGCTATTTTAATGCCATAACAGTCCTACAGCAGCCCACAAATCACAACACATAACAATTCTACACAACCTAAAAATGGACAGCATAACGTTACCTTCCTTCGCTACATTTCGACGTTAATAACTCCAAACTTATTCTAACTCTAACCAAACTGTTCCAGCAAGATTTACACATATAAATAGATCTAAAACAGTCTTATAACATCACTTAAGAAGTCATGAAGGACGTGGGCTAATAGCCTTATATACAATAGCCTGCAAGTTCCAATCAACATGATACTTAAGATAATACAATAAAACGCGCTTGTTAAATGAAACCAAAATCAGGGCAGCAACCTTTGGGTGATGTTTATAACTCAAGCCATGTTAAGAACATCAAATTCTCTTCATAATACAGCTCACAAACCACAGAGAAGTTACTAAAACAAAAAAAAAATGTGCAGCAACTTTCAAAATAGAATCCGTCCAGATTTTTCAGCACAAATATACTAGCATATACTTCTTGTTTTCCATGAGAAACCATACTAAATACATATGTAAACTTACTTACAACTTACTTCAGGGTGTAGGGCTTCTCCAAGAACCCTAGGAGAGTTGTTTAGCTACTTTACAAGGTGAAGAATGTTGAGAGAACTTTGAAGACAAATCTATTTTTTTTTTTTGAGTTCAAGTGAATAATAACTTTGTGGGAGCTGCTTTGACCCTTTTTAAGGTGTGATTTTGGCTGACCTAATGAGACATTCTCAGCCTTCTTTCACCAAGTAGGTGATGCAGCTCCTTTCTCCTTCCATTTGGGCCTTTCGGGGCTCCAAATTGGTTGGACTTGGGCTGCCTATTTTCCAACTTTCCTTTCACTTATTTTGGGCTCAATTTTTCAGGTGTGTTGTGATGTCTTTGGGCCCTTTTTAATATCCTTCTTGGGCTGAAAATATAGTCCATTTATGATGCTAAAACATGGGCCAAAGTTACACCCTTAA
>JAABOM020000075.1:3669809-3685420 GCA_011800125.2 Solanum clarkiae | reverse complement strand
TCTATTTCCTTAAGTAAATATGATATTATTCTATAAAGTTTATCAATATGGGTGTGCACTTTATCATGATGGGATCACGACTCATCTTTTGAGAGGGTAGAGAAATAGGTTAGTTGAGAAGAAATAAAATTGGAATTTACTCCTAGAGTAATAAATCTGAAATTTGTTCATATAATAGTACAACAACAACATACCCAGTGGAATCCCACAAGTAGGGTATAGGGAGGGTAGAATGTATGTAGACCTTGACACTATCTCATAGAGGTAGATAGGTTATTTCCTGGGAATTCTCGTCTCAAAAATCCATAAGCAGAATAAACTAGATATGGAAAAAGGGAAAGAAAAGAAAGAAAATAAAAAGAGCGGCTAATAACGGAAAGTACATGATAGTATGCAAATACGATAAAATTAACATATATAAGAAAGATAATGACAACACAAGATATAAAAAGACGATAAATTTTACAATCCTACTATACCCCACAGCCAGACATTAATATAACACTACTAACCTATTAGCCTGCTACTCTAATTCGCGACATCCACTCCTTCTTATCTAAGGTCATGTCCTCGGTGAGATCAAGTTTCACCATACCATGTCTGATCACCTCCCCCAAATATTTCCTCGGTATACCTCTACTTTTTTGTGTAACTCCTAAATTCAACATCTCGCGTCTCCTAACAGGAGCATCGATATTTCTTCTTTGCACGTGCCCAAACTAACGTAGTCTCGCTTCCCTCATCTTGTCATATTATAGTAAATAAAAAGTTTATCAAAGTAAAAGACACATGTCATGGTAAACTTGGAGTTTACTTATTAGACGTATATTGAAGAAATAAATAATCTTCAAGAATTCTTTATATTGCTTGTTCCCATGATAAGTTGATTGGATCAACTAATGTTAGGGCTGAATCCCCTGAAGTATAAAAGTGAATATGGACCCGTTCACTGTCATGTGATATATGAAATAGATGCATCTATAATTAATCACATATGCATTTATTGTCAACCTACAATTTGAAATGCACAAGATTATTTGTGTACGATATTAAGTTAAGAGCACAACTTTTAGAATATATAACCAAGATGATTCATCTGAGTGGAGGGCTGTGGTCTGTATATTATATTGTGTTGGAACTTTTCTGATTGAAGGATTGTAGTTCGGTGAATTGTGGTTGGGATCTAAGGAGCTATTTGTATTCTTCATTGCTTTAATTTAAGTCAGTTCTATTTGCTGAGTATCCTGTTCTTTGGTGCTCACCCCTTGCTACATTTTGTAGGTTGTGAGCCCAGTACATCTTACTAGATTTCCTCCTTGTTGGATCGAGCTTCCATATTCTTGCAAGGTAGCAGCTTATGTCTTCAGCATGCCTTGAAGATTCCACTTTTATATCTTGGTTCTATTCGAGGACTAGACATTATGCCTTGTATTTGAGTATCTATACATAGAGGCCTGCACATGTGACACCAGTCCTTAGGATGGTAGTAGTTTGGTTTCTTCCGTTTATCAATATATTTAGATTGTTCTCTTCCGCTTTTAATCTCTATGGTAAGTTATTTGGATTTTGGGCTGACTCGCCTTCGAGGGTTAGATGAGTGTTCTCACATTTGAATTTCGAGTCGTGACAAAATTAGTTGATTATCTTTCTAAAAATAATTGTTACATATCAGCTATCCATCAGACAAAATAAAGAAAGTATTAATTAAATTTTTTTCTACATGACTCTCGCAATTAATTCTTTTTGAAAGTGTTCATATTTTGTTTATAAAATTTCTAAGATTTTTTTAAGAGGTGAATTAGTAAAATTATCTTTTTTTTATTTATGATTTCTTAATATGTGTGTTAAAAAGAAAATAATCAATTAATATGGAATGAAGAAAGTATTAAATAGACTGAATAGGTTAAAAGGAAAAAAGAAAAAGCAAACTACTAGTTCCATTTTGCATTTTCATACTTAACCACATTTGTTATCTCCTAAATAACAATTCCCTTTAGATCGAGAACTCCCTAGTTGAATGTATGACAAAATATTGGGATAACTTGATGAGAAGCACGTGAGGAATGAAAAAAAAAACTTAAAATAAGTTCATTTGACACAGAGTCTATTGTAGTTTAGGGTGCTTTATGAATATTTTGTCATTTAGGTATGAAACAAGTAAAGCAATAGTAATCTGTGAAAAATCTTAACCCAATTTATCAAAAGTAAAAAAATGAAAAATCCACATATACTATTACTTGAACTCTTTGTAAGAGCTTTTGAAATCTTACGTTCACATAACATGTCGTATTTTTCAAAGGAATTAAAGTATAGAACTCGCAAGAGAATATAGAAGAATAACAAGTTCGATCAAACTTCTAAAATCAATTTACTTAAAAATAGTTTTCAAAAAATACTTTTGGTAAGCATCAATCTGTGTTTAGCTAATTAAAAAGAAAAATAGTTTTGAACAACCATGAGGATTTGCTGACCAAACTTTTAAAAAGCATTTCAAAGAGTATTTTCTCAAAAACATATTTTTGAAAAAACAAAATTGCTTATTTTGGCTTCTAAGAACAATTTCTCTACTCCCAAAAATACTTATTTCTCTCGAGTTGTGCCAAATACTTCACTCTTTTTTTGTTGGTGAGAAACAAACACTTTTAATCTCCCAAAAATTTGGCCAAACCAGCTATAAAATTACAATGCTTGCCAATACATATGTAAATGATAAAGAATCCACAAAGCGCTACAAAAACACAGAAACAAAAAACATAATAAGATCATAGAAATACGAACACAAAAACCACCCAGCCAAAGAGAATAGACTTACAACACAAGTAGCAGTACAAGGTTTTACTGTGTTTCATACACCAAGTTGACAAATTTTACTGCACCTTCACCTCATGAATCAAAATAGTCATAGAGTTTTCAAATTGCAAGCGATTCCACCTCGTCCATTTTCCAGAGGTCTTCCTACTTGTACCGCCTCATCAGTCATTATCAGTTCGAGCACACTGACATGTAATGCATGCATCATTCATACAGGTCAAGAATTTGTCTAACCTAGACGCTTTTTTCATAATTGATTCATCAAGCTCACTCATAATTTTCATCGGTGTGGGTGGAGGGTGTTTAGTAATTATGGAATGAGATATATTTAGCACTTTCAACTTTTTTAACCCATCTAAGATAATAACCAGAGCAGGTTTAGACAACGTCGTGCACCTCACAGTCAACACTTCCAAGTTTGGAAGAAATGATACTAGTGTAGATGCAAAGAGCATATCACAGGGCCCCATAATCTTGAGCTCAGAAAATCTTTTGCAACTCCTTGCAATTTCCTTGATGACATATGCAGGTTCTTCTATACGAGGCATCGTCGGTGATTCAAGATCTTTCCAGATGCCAATAGCACTACATATTGTTGGCTCTTTTAGGTTTTCCCAAGCAGGCATAACAAGGCGTTTAAGCCGCGGACACCTGAAAAAGAGGAGATTTAATTAGTTTGTCATATTCATTTTCACAGTAATTTGCTTTTCCTGTATATAAAGAATAATTATCTTAGATGCCTGAACTCTGAAATGATGCTTGCTTTACGGTTTCTTGATTTAAGGTGTAGTACTGTAGAAAGATGAAAAGTTTACCAGGGGAATACCTCTCAGCAATGTAGGACAACTGATTGTCATCAACATACAAATTGTAATGGAAGATCAACGTCAGTATGTTTCCACGACTAAGGTTCAAGCAAATCTTTAGGAGGCGGGTCAATTTTTCACGAGATGGACTGTCGATGTATACATACGGCGGTACTGTAATTCTGATGAAATTTGATTGCAAAACCGACAAGTCCAGCGTTTTCCAGAGACGTTGGTCAGAACAGTCCAATCACCACACACGACAAACTTCAGGTATTACGGATATCAACTGGAAAAGGTCCAAGGAATGGAGTATCTCCACCAAGATATCAATATTAAGGTCGTCCCATCTCCTTACAGGACAATCTCCTCCTTCCATCACAACAGATTCAATCAATTTTTTCTTTTGAAACGGCATCATAAAAGCTTCGATCTCCCAAACTCCTGTAGAAACAAGAAAAGTTATTAGGCTTAAGTCATCAACGACCCCTTAAAGTTGTATGTATAATTCACTTAGACACCTCAACAAAGATTAGTACCTATTGAACACTTTAAACTGTTCAAAAGTTGTTCCTTTAGACACTTTTTGGTAATCAACAAAAAATCATAAAGAGAGTGTGAACACTCAGCCCCCAAATTATAGAAAAAGTAAATTTAGTCTACCAGAAACCTACTTCTTCTTCTTCAAAAAATGGAGTTTCCATAGCGTTTCAAACTTCAAATCATGGTGAAACGACTAAAATTTTTATAGGTTTCAAGATTCAAATGATGGTGAAGCTAGTAAGGAAAGATATTAAAGCGGCATTGGTTCTTTCTAGGTTGAAGTACTCACCTGTGAAAAAGATGAATGCTCTTCCGAGGAAAAAGCCTGAAATTGTGGAGAAATCGAAAAGGGAGCTTCTAAGCTTCACAACTTCTTAAATTGACTGATATGGGCATTGAAGATTCATATAGCCACCCCAACTAGTTTGGTATTGAAGCGTAGTTGTACTTTAGAATAGCTATGTTTCAAATCTAAAGCAATTGAGGTCTGCTCTATGAACACTCAATATACATCACTTTCCATATGGAGCAGTTTCATTCCAATACTCAGATAATTATTAAGGATACTCTATTACCAAAGGCTTTCTATATTTTCTACCGAAATACAAATCAGTAATGAACCAAAACGACTCTTGGCAAACAACATACTTGATTTAAGTGTAACAACATAAATTAAACCTTAATCCTAACCATTGGATTACCTATAAATCTTTTGCTTCATTTATATTTTGTATTTTGCTGATTTTACAAGAATCTTGAAACTGCAAGTCTTTTGGGACAACTTTGTCCATGTGATTGTAATGTTTAGCTCGTCCATTTTAATACCTTCAACCATCAGTGTCAAATCTATACAACCATGCAATTGAAATCCTAACATAGACAGTTCCAAACTAATTCAGGACCTTCCTTCTTTTTATCTTCTACATGGACTACTTGTACCTTGTCATAATCATCACTTATTTTATCTAGTTTTGGATGACCACACACCATTATACCATTCACATTTCTATAACACTCGTATTTTCGAAATGCACTCAAAGCCATACGCCATCATTGGTCTCACAAGTGTCTCACAAAACCTTTCTTCCACTCTGGTATGCATCTCCTTATCACATGACACTCCTATTGAACACTTTAAACTGTTCAAAAGTTGTTCCTGTTAGACACTTTTTGATAATCAACTAAAAAAGTTTTAAAGAGTGCGCGATACACTCGGCCCCCAAAATTATAGAAAAAATAAATTTAGTCTACCAGAAACCTACTACTTCTTCTTCTTCCAAAAATGGAGCTTTCATAGCGTTTCAAACTTCAAATCATGGAGAAACGAGTAAAATTTTTATAGGTTTCAAGATTCAAGTCATGGTGAAGTTAGCAAGGAAAGATAAAGCGGCATTGGTTCTAACTTGGTTGAAGTACTCACCCGAGAAAAAGATGAATGCTCTTCCAAGGAAAAAGTCTGAAATCTTAGAGAAATCCAAGAGGAAGCTTCTAATAATCAAGCAAACTGAAAACCCAGAAACCCTAGAATTTCATTTGCTGAAAAGGGTGAAGAATAGAGTTGTCAATACGGGTCAGCCCACCCCATCTGGAGGCTTTGGAATTTGACAGACCAAGCCAGGCTGGCCCCTTTATTTTATGGGCTAGAAAACAATTAGCCCAGCCCATTAGTACATGGGTTGCGGGCCTTTCCGGGCCAGCCCACATTTTTATTCATATATTTTTTTTTATAAATTTTTAAATTAAATTATAATTTAAAAATATTAAATAAATAGCAACAGGAAAATATTACACAGTATTATGAAATCAACAGACAATTTTACACTAAGTTTCTAGTTTACTCTTATCATTAATTATAGTTATTTTTTTGTTACATTTTCCAAGATATTGTATTTATTATATTCAAAGGGTGATTTAGTAAAAGTACCCTATTTATTATTTTTTAATCCCTGTGCCAAGTCAATAAGGAACAAGTAAAGATGGATGGAGGGAGTAAATATTATAAAAATATAATTTGTTTCTAAGTTTTAATATTTAAAAATTTTAAATGAACTTTGAGTTTGGACTCTTATTATTTTTAATACTCTATTTAATTTTTATTTTTAATTATGTTTAATTCAACCCACGAGTCGGTCCAACCCATATTGCAAAAAGCCCCACAAATCAGCAGGCTTATTCAGGCCGGGCTAATAAACCCATTTTTTACATTGGCTCCGAAAATTAGTAGCCCAACCCTCTTAAATCACGGGTTAGGCCAGGGCGGCCCAACGGGCCTAGCCCATATTGACGGCTTTAGTGAAGAATTCATCTTCTGGGTTTATGAATTTAACGATAAATTCATGCATAATTCCAATCCATATCCCAAAAGGGTTGTGTTTTGCCTTCTACATTGATGAATTTACCAGAAAATTCATTTGGGTCTGTACAAAGACTTCCCCTAATTGAGAGTTTAACAACCCTAATCGTAGAATGTAGCAACCATTCATGAAGCACTCGACGAAATTCGATGTGGATGAACACCAAGGTAGGCTGTTACTCAACAATGAAGACATGGTCACAACTTTTGTCATTGTTGAATGAAGAATTTGAAGATCTTGCTAATGGTATCAACGTTAAACTTATAATCCAAAGGGTGAATTTTTCAACATGAGATTCAAAACATGGGGGAATCGCAAAAGTTATGTGCTTTTAGGAAACTGACTAGTTATTTGGAAGAAATAATTATTTTCTATTTTAAAATGGAGAAACCTTGATGAAGAAGAAGACTGGTGGGGCTTGGGATGCCCTTTTTCTCTCTCTCTCTCTTTTTTTAAAAGAAAAAGGGTCAATGAAAGAGTTAAAAGAAAAATCTTTTGCGTTAATTAAAGTGCCAAGTGTCAATAAAGAAGAAAAGATGTTTTGTCTTAAAAGGAAAAACACTATTTGAATTTCTGCACGCGCTCAAAGGAGGTGCAATACACCATTTTTGCCAAATTAGCATTTTGTGTTTAATAGGTACACATTTTGAATAACTTAGGTGTTCAATAGGTATTAGTTCTAGTTGAGGTGTCTAAGTAAAATATGCGGACAACTTTAAGGGGCCACATATGACTTACGCCAAGTTATTACTTCTCTACATCCATGAAGAATATGTGAATTCCTGACATCAAATTGATGTTGCTGATTGTCATTTTGTGTTCTTGTGAATATACCTCAAATCATGAAGAATAAAAAGTTAAGCACTGCAACACGAAGAAACATACAAGAGTGTACAAATACGTCTGAGGAGTACAGTGATGCCCAAAAGTGAAGAAACTCGGAATAAATAACCTGGAACTTAAGTTGGTTGTAGATAATGAAAGAGAACTAAGTTCCTACTGGCATAGCTGATGAAAATATCACATTTTGGATAAAAAATAATCATTACTTAAAGCAAAATCATACAAAATCGGAGGTAGTAAAATTAATGCTCGAATCGGTGTCACATAAATAAGGATAGATGAATAATATACATTGTTTAAAAATGACATAAACGTAATATAAATCGCAATAATTAAAAATAAAAAGACATAAAAAATTTTGACTTTTGAATTTTAGCAATGCCACATAAATCAAGACAAGAGGAGTAATATATATTATTTAAAGATTGCATAAAATAGTACTATCATTCACAACATTAATAATTTAAAATATTTAAAAATCATATTAATTTAATTAAATTTCTAAATTCTATCTGTATCACATAAATTGATACAGAAAAATAAAAGACATTGGGCCCGTGCTAGCATAGGCGCCAATGTCTAGTCTAAAAAAGAAGAGAAGGTCTAGGAGTTCTGGCTAGTGAAAAGCTTCAACATAAAACTTGCTAAATAGAGAGGTCCTTTGAGCTTCAGAGGCAAATTCCTATGTCTTTCTTTTATCCTCTCCATCTATGGCCTACGAAAAATTGGTCTTATATGAATGAGTTGCATGTATTGAATCAAATAAATCCATTTTTTATTATTTAAAAAAAATGAAGAATTTGACGACTTTATTGACCTAACCAGGAAAAAGAATATTTTCTATTTTTTATGGTACTTTTTAATTGTTAATCGAGTGAAGTTGTTTTTAGAAATCGAATTCTAGAATTTCTAAGAAACTAATACTCTAAAGAGAACACAAAAACTTGAGCACAATATTAGTAAGGGGGGAAGGTGATTTCCAGGAAACAGTTTTTCTTTTCCTTTGCGCTTGAATGCTTTTGAAAAACAAGTAAGGAAAGACTAGGAGAGTCAAGTTTTCAAATATAATTTTAGCAAACCGATTCATAGGAAAAGTGGGAAAACATGGTGCTGGAACTCACCTTCAGTGCCTCCTAAACCTAATGTTGTTATAGTTCAAATAACATGGAAGTAGGTCACTTCTACTAAAGAGATCGTCTCTTAACTTAACTTGGACAGTGATCTCAGCGATTTCTACTTTAAGGTAAGATCAGTAATATTCTGCCTTATACAGTAGATCCCTCCAACCAAATTTTTCAAATTCCATACATTTTTCAATTGCCTTCCAAATAAAGTAAGGAAATTTCATTCTGAGATTTTGTTACGCTATTCTCTTTAACTGTCTTGTCATAAATTTGTAAGCTCAAATGTAATTCTCTTATGCATCTTTTTGATTCAATTAATGAAGCTTTTTACTAATCACTTATCAGAAGGAAAAAAATCATCATTACCTCTGATTCTCTCACTTGCATACTATAACACAATTTCAAGCATAGTTCTAGCCAGGTATCTTTACCATAAGAATTGTATATAAACTTTAAAAGTATCTGAACAGTGCAGTAAGCTGCATTTTTAAATTAGCCATGGGAACAAAGACTAAGTACAAACAACCGTCAATTTCTATGATTCATTCAGGCTTGATTAAGAATGCAATTTAATTGAACTCGAGCAACATGAGGTGACTTGAGTGGACAAAAGTTATGGGGATGCTTGGGGGTAATTATTTCATAAATCATTGAGTGTCGATTAAAGGAAGTTCTTTGGATATTAATTTTTATGTAATCAGATAAGAGTGCTTGAAATCTTGGAATGAATCAAATTATCCAAATGATTGGAGCAATCATAATGACAATGATTATTTAAACTTTATGCAAAAAATGGGCCTTGAAATAAGGACATTGGCTAAATTAACGAAGAACAAATAGATAAGAACTGAATGGAAAGGTAGGAGTGAAATTCAGTGATTTGATGTTTGTTTGGAATGTACATGCTGGGCAGTGAAGTTCTCCGAATGCACCAAAGCTAGCGTTACATATTGTTGAAGCATTTTAAAGGCTATTACTGTGAAAGAGAGTGTATTATTTTGGTTCTTGAAGGTCTAGAGCGAAAAGAGAACTCTCCACCATAAATGCTACAGCAAGATGAGAATTAATGCATTTCTTGGGTAGATTTGGTTCATTTATTGCATTTCCTAACTCTCAACGTCATGATAACTTTGGATTTCCAAAGAAAATCTCAAGAACACAAGTCTTAGAAAATTATAGGGTTTTGGGGGTTAAACTTCATCTCCATTGATCACTGATGCACAAAAAGTTACATTTTAGGTTAGGCATGCTAAACTTTGTACAGGATCATCGAGAAGAGGATCAGTACGGTTAGTCCTAGCCAAAATACAAATACAAGGTGTTCAACGGAGAGAATTATAGGATTTGACAAAACGATAAACCTTCCACTCCAATCTTATATATCGAACTCCATGGACATAGTAGACTACTTCCACGAAGCAAGACTTACATATAAAAACATCATCTCACTGAACCTTAGAAAACAACTCTTATATTGGATGTTTGTTGGTAGAGATGATGAAGAGTGATGGGTTTTTGCTTAACAATCTCGCTGGGGGTTTCTAATGGAGCAACTGGATCCATAACACGTAAATGTATGGTGATTGGAGTTGAAACTCAGGGATTTGACTTTTGAATACATAAGATTTTTGCAAAGACTAGTGAAGTTGAATTGAAGCATTAGTCACTTGGTTGACTTAGTTGGGCATTACTGAATGTGGTGTTAATTTATGTTAACTCATATATGTTATTGTAAATTGTAGGCGTCAATTGTCATTGGATCCTTTGGGTTAGATTTGGAAAGTGATTTGAGGTATATTGAAACTAACCTTCAAAGCATTTCCCCCCATATGCGTAGGGAAATAGGATTTTAAGATACATCCTAAATGTGAATCCTAGCTTGTTGGAATGAGCGGGTCAGGATTGCACCATTTGTTGTATGACAAATGCCTAAAGTACTATAAATATAATGATATTTCTCGACATAATGGGACAAAATTTTGCTTCCAAATTGCAATGGGGAATTGAGTTTAAAGATCTGGCATTCACAACAAATCCTTACTTATGAAATGGCAATGGGGAAGGATGTGACCGTAGCCAAACATGGTAGGAAGGACAACTGGAGCTCTAACACTGTAATTCTGCCTTATGGAGTTGGGCCTTGGAAATATATCAGTAAGCTAGGCTCTGAATTCCCTCATGGAATTCACCTCAAACCTTGGGTTGGTCTGTATATCAAGTTTTGGAAGGATCGATGGCTCAACAATACAACTCTCGTGGAGGAATATCCCAATATCTTTAACATTGCTATGGATAAGTACTCCTCAATTTCTCAAAACAGGACAAACAACACTTGGGATGTAAATTTCAGAAGGTTGCAGGCCTGGAAACTTGGGAGTTTAATGGAAATGTTAGCAGCGGTGGAAGCTCACAGTATTGATGAAAGCGAACTAGATAGGCTAAGATGGGCAACTAAACGTATATTCACAGTGAAAAAATACCATAGACAACTATGGTCACAAAGTCAAGTGCCCGCTAAATGGGCATGGAAGTTAATATGGAAGACCAATCAACCTATGAAGATTAAGTGCTTCAGCTGGATCAAACTAAACAATGCTTGCCTTACTCTACTGAATAGGAAAGGACTGCAGTTGGTGAATAGAAGCCCTTTTTTTGCAGGACAACTCAGGAGACAGTCAACTACCTGTTTCTTCACAGGCCATCAGCATTTGATCTCTAGAACATGTTCCTATGTCTTTTTAATTTAAGCTGGTGATTGTGCAAAGACTAAGAGATGGTCAAATGTCTTGGAGTCTACTGACAGTTGATAACGGCAGACAGAAATATTTGTGGTGATAAGAGTTCTCGATAAACATCAATACACCCAAAATGTTGAGAATATCAGAAATACCAGAAAAAATACTTGTAAAGATTATGAAAACTTACAGGTTCAAGAATAAAAAGATTGCTATTTGCTTGAAAGGAGGGGGAGAAGCGTGAAAACTTGTTGGAGAAGAGAAGCCAGAAGCATGGAAGGTTTTGTGAAAAAAAGCATGTTACTTTAAAAGAGTTTGAATAATATTAAGACTCTGATATAGATCTGATTCATCCAGACCTAATAATATCCATTAAGAGGTTTTAACAAATGCACTTAATGGACTGAATCTGAATGATTAAAATTCAAGTCTGACAAACAGATAAACTTAATGGGATGAATCCGAACCAATCAGATTAAGACCTCCATTAAATGCAATAGAATGAGTTCTAAGTGGTGCTTTGCCTCTAAATTGCTAGGTGCTGACTGATTTCCATACAGAGGGAACTAACAGTAGAGTTTTAGTAGCTGATATGAAGCCTACATCGATCTTTTCTCTCAAACTACTAATCATCTATCTACGGAGCTTATAGGTCAGATGCCTCAAAATCCAAATTTCTTTTCGAGAAAAGAAAAGACAGAATAATCAAAGCACCATTTGCATTTAACCTATGCAGGTCAAAAAATGATGTAAAAATTTTTTTGAAAAACAATGAGAATGTTTTAAGAATACCGAAAGAAGCTATGTTCTTAATTGGAGAACTCCAATTGAATCATCACGTTAACAAAATGAAAATTTCAATAAATCAAAACCAACCTTAACAAAGATTTAAACGTTAATAACAAGAAAATTTGCATTTTATCATACAACAAATAATTTAAACGCAGAAAACCAAAATATACAAATCTAGACAACCTTATATTCAGATCTGTATGGCAAAAATCAAAAGGCTAGAAAAAGGAAAAAAACTTTTGTAAGATGTACACCAATTCCCTTAACACCCACAACAACTTCTGGAATCAAGATCTAGCATGAGTCAAAAATTAATCAGAGAAAAAAACTTAAAGAACGTAAGAAGAAAAAAATACGAAGAGAGATTTTAGGAAATATCTCTAGATAGTTGGTTCACTTCAGTGTGTGTAAAAAGAAATCGAGTGAAAATTGTGGTTAATAACGTAACTTTGATGACAAGTGAAATTCGGATACGAGACAATGACCATAACCCCCCCCCCCAAATCTATTGGTAGGTGCCAGTTGTTAAACTGTAAGGAGTTGTTTGGTGTGAGGTATAAGAAATAATAATCCCAGAATAAAATATAAGATTATTTTATCCCATGTTTGGTTGGAGGTATTAAGTAGTTCTTGGATTATTTATCCTACCATTTTTGCCTTAGTAATGGGATAAGTTATTCCAAATACATGATGGAATAACTCATATTAGGATAACTTATCTCGGAATTAATTATCCCAAGATAACTTGTTCCCAACCAAATGACCCCTAAGAGTAATAAAGAGTACCAACAACACCCCATTGTTAGGTCGAGGTATCATCATATCTTTCAAGCCTGTTACTTTTTTCCTTTTTGTTAAAGCAGGGGAGATGGATCGTGAGACTTTCACACCTGTAACTTGATTTGGTCAACAATCTTTTAACAATATTTTTCTCTTAAGAGATACATGCTACCTGTTTATTTGTTTGTTTTGGTTTTTATTTATTTATTTATTTTTGGATAATGACAAAAAAAATGTAAGTGAGATTTCTATTGAGTTAATACCTCTAACCTGCCTAACTATTCACATTTTATCAATTTAACAGTTAAATTATGGGGTATTGTGGTTAACCCCTGAACTATAGACCAGGAGATATGAAGAGTGACAGTCAAAAAGAACATTCATGTGGACCTAGTACATTTTGTGAGGCTCGACATTTTCTCTGGGTCACCTCGTTTAGTGCATTTCCATTACTTGAATGGAAGCTTATGCAAATTGATTACTTACCTTAATTTTCTTTCTAAAAGTCAAACTAAAATTGGCTGGTAAGTTCTATCCAATATAGAATTATACTTAAATATTTCTCTAATTTCAGAGAGGATTTTAGTAACAATCGATGCCCTCTTCTTTGAAAGAGTTAAGAGACGTAGATTCTCTAAATTACTTGACTTTCATATTCCTTCAACCAAACACTCTCGTAATTCTCAGATTATACAATTTGTAATCTTTTTAAGAGTCTAATCATTAAAGAGCCAACTAAACAATTGATAATGTTTTAGTCATTGGCTCGCAAGTCTATGAATTCAAAGAAGGTGAGACACTTACGATTATTTATTATACACAGTACACACAAAAGTAATCTTTAACCTTGCTTGTTCAAGCCATTTACGTTGTAGTTCCCAATAAAATCATATAAACGAAAATCAATCAGCTACGTCGAAGTTGTGATAAAATGGTTCTAATGAACATGCATTCATAATCAAAAAGAGATTTAGCTGTTGAAATATGTCCTCCGCGTTATCTTGAAACACTTCAAATCATCTGCTTTGATGTTTACATCAAGATTTAAGTAATCCAAATGAAATTCACACAAATCTAATGATGTATCTACAAGTAGTTGTACTACTTGCATTAATAAAAAGAAACAAGAAAAAAGAACAAGAAATCTCCCAAATAGTATCCAAGAGTACTTTTGAGCATTTAAATTTGATAATGACAATATCTAATTTTTACGTGAGGAATGGGATTTCTTCTTGTTCTTCTTCTTTAGAGAAAATGATAAATGAATTATATGAGAGTTTTTTACATCACACTCTATACCAAAAAGAAAAATGGTCAAAATGTCCTAAAGGTGTGGAAAGGAGAAAAGGCTCACAACAGACCACTATAATTTGGTCTTTAAGCTTAAAATGAACCTATTTCTTCATCTGGAACACAAATAGTCCCTATTCTTTGAAAAAGTGGTGCGGTTTCAGCCATAACCCTTACTATAGTGAATTATTTAACAGGGCCTGAACTTCATATGCTTCTCACATGTTTCCAACCCTAATATCTAACCTTCACTGTTCTCTTCCCTTTTAACTCAGACCACTCGTAAGCAACATACACATATAGAACCAAAGATATATGTTAGTCTTTCAACCGGATCACTCTTAGTGAGTTTTCCAAAGGGAGACTAGTGTACGAAGGAAAAATTGTTTAATTTGCCTAGAAATTTTTTTGACAGTATAATGTTTTGATGGTCTAGAAGTTCAACAGAGTCTTACTAGCCTTCTATAACACTATATTAGTTCTCACCTAATTTACTAGAAAATCAATTATTCTGGGATTACTAACTCTATTTTTTTTCTCTACTGAAAGTTCCACATCTCTCAAATAAAGTTTAGAACTTTCCGCAAAAGAAAATCTAAAAATTCAAATTCAAATCTTCAGAGTACTAAAAAAGATGAATATTACCTACCCAGAAGACATAATAGCTTAGAACACTATGAGAATTACCTTCTCCGGAGAAATATGATAGATCTGACCCGTGATTTCCATCTTCTTTGTATCAGACCCATCAATTCCTCTTCAGAAATGTGTTCCTCGAAATCTTTGGTGGTGACCATGATGAGATGAACCAGAAATCTCCGAGGGAGACCTGTGATAGAATCTTTCAGTGTTTCCCCATAGCTCTATAGCCGTATTTGTAATTGGAGAAGATGAAGAGGAGTAGAACACAATAACTGAATGAACGGAATAAGGAAAAGGTTTTGTAATTTTTCAACTCATATACCCCTAATATCACATAAATTGTTCATTCTTCACGTGCACTCTTTTGCCGAGTAATAATTAATCTTATTTTTTTCTTAAAAAACTATTGGTGCACTAGCTACCAGAGCCCCAGCATATATTATTTTTTTGTCTTTATTCATGTAATATCAATAAATATTTTTGATATATTTCTTAAAATTTAAAATTATTAATTATTATATTTGTGTTTATTTTATTAATGATAGAAGCAACGTAATTAAACAAAGAATAATAAAAAACATACATAATTAAAACAAAAAAATTTCATTCAAATACTGTCTATATAAATATCTACTTACAACATAAAAATACTTAATGACACCATGAGAATATATTCATATGCTATAGTCATAAATTATTATATTAAGTATATATCATAGTAACATCATAAAGATTTTACACATACATATATGTACAAAGAAAAATAAGTAGGCATAAAAATCATAAAGAACACCAACACAGTATTGACACCCATTTTTTACCCTCCACGATGTCAAATTATTCACGGGGGCTTTATTTTTATTTTTAACATTTTCTAAATAATTTATTATT
>JAABOM020000075.1:3659382-3669709 GCA_011800125.2 Solanum clarkiae | reverse complement strand
ATTCAATTGCCTTTTGGACCTCTTCAGGAGTTCCAATGAGATTTATATCATCAACATAAACAACGAGTATTACAAACCCTGATCCTTTTTTTAATGAAAATATATGGACAAATGATATCATTTATATAGCCTTTATTTATCAAGTATTCACTAAGGCAATTATACCACATTCGCTCTGATTGTTTCAGACTATATAATGATCTTTGCAATTTGATTGAGAATATTTCTTGAGACTTAGTACATGCCTCAGACAATTTAAATCCTTCAGGGATTTTCATGTAAATTTCACTGTCAAGTAAACCATAACGGTAAGCTATAACTATATCCATTAGATTTATTTCAAGATTTTCATGTACAGCTAAACTGATGAGATATCGAAAAGTTATTACATCCATAACAGGTGAATATGTTTCTTTAGTTGACATCGAGTCTTTGAGAGAAGCCTTGTGCAACAAGACCTGCTTTGTATCTTACAATCTCATTTCTCTCGTTTCGCTTTCGCACAAAAATCTATTTATAGCCAACTGGTTTTACACTATCAGGAGCTTGGACTGCTGGTTCAAATACCTCACGCATAAAGAGAGAATTCAACTCAGATTGAATTGCTTCTTTCCATTTAGGCCAATCATCTCTGCGTTGACATTCTTCCACAGAATTAGACTCAAGATCCTTATTGTCTTGCACGAGGTTAAGTGCAACATTATATACAAAAATATTATTCGTTGTAACTTTTGATCGATCTAAATTTATCTCATCAGCAGTTGAACTTATAGGAAGTTCTTCATTCACTTGAGTCTCGAGATCACTGATTTCTTCAGGAAAATAAGGATTTCTCAAGTCTTGACCTTCTTCAGGTTCTTTTGCAGTATCATCTTTATTATTCCTTATGCTTCTTTTTCTAGAATTTTTATCCTAAGAACCTAATGGTCTATCACACTTTAGGCGTGTTTGGGATTCAGAAGCTGTGATACTAGCAGATGGTCCCTTTGGGACATCAACACGGATAGATACATTCACTGCAGGGATATGTGACTTAGTTATCCATTTTAAATCAGTAAATTCATCTGGCATTTGGTTTGCAATTTTTAGCAAGTGAATAATCTTTTGTACTTGTTGCTCACAAATAGAAGTACGTGGATCAAGATGAGATAAAGATGATTTTTTTTCACAAAATTTCTCTTTTGATTTCACTGCTTTCTCCCCCCAATTTTAGGAAACGTATCTCATCAAACCGACAATCTGCAAATCGTGCAGTGAACATATCTCCAGTCAGTGGTTCAAAATACCGAATGATAGATGATGATTCAAACCCAACATATATTTCTAACCTTCTTTGAGGTCCCATTTTAGTGCTGTATGGTGGTGCTATAGGCACATACACAGCGCACCTAAAAAATGTTAAATAAGATATATTAGGTTCTTGACCCAAAACTAACTGTAATGGAGAAAAATTATGGTAATGTGTCGGCCTGAGACGAATCAAAGTTTTCGCATACAAAATTGCATGACCCCAAATAGAAGCGGGTAACATAATTTTCATAAGCAAAGGTCTTGCTATCGACTGCAATCTTTTAATTAATGACTCAGCAAGGCCTTTTGAACGTGAACATGAGCTACAAGATGTTCAACTCTTATCCTAATTGATAAGAAATAATCATTAAATGCTTGGGGTGTAAACTCTGCAGAATTATTAAGGCGAATTGTTCTAGTCTGATTATTGGGAAACTGTGTCCGTAATCGTATAATTTGTGCCAATAATTTTGCAAACGTCAAGTTGCGAGATGATATCAGACATACATGAGACTATCTCGAAGATGCATCTATTAGCACCATAAAGTACCTGAACAACCCACTAGGTGGATAAATAGGTCCACAAATATCTCCATATATACGTTCCAAGAATGCAAGGGACTCATTCTCACTTTTATTTGTGATGGTCTCACTATTAACTTGCCTTGATAACAAGTGGTACAAGAAAATTCATCATTTAAAAGAATCTTCATATTCTTTAATGGATGATCATTTGAATTTCATATGATCCGTCTCATCATTATGGATCCAGGGTGTCCCAGATGATTGTGCCAAAGTGCAAAAGTATTGGAATCAGTAAATTTCTGATTTACAATGAAATGTGCTTCAATTGCACTGATCTTTTTCCAATACAATCCAGAAGATAATGCTGGGAACTTTTCAATAATACATGTCTGCCCAAAGACATTTCAATTATAACAAGATATTCAAGACCCATTTCATCAATTGTCTTAATATGAAAATAATTTTCACGAATATTTTTAAAACTCAACAAACTTCTCTGAGATCGAGGAGAAAACATAACATTATAAATTGTGAGTTTTGTTCCTTTGGGCAAAATTATAATGACTTTTCCAAAGCCTTCAATCAAATTTGTACTACCACAAATTGTAGCAATATTTATATGGCCCATACTCAAATCAGAAAAATATTTCTCATTTTTGAATATCGTGTGTGTTATGTCAGAATCAATCAAGCAAATGTTTTCATAATTAGACAACTTGTTTTGAGAATTATCCATATCTTCAAAAAGTGTAAAATAAAATCTCTATTAATTATACTATTCTTTGATTGTTTCATTTCTATTTTGTGTATATCTTCTTTGTTATTATATTACTTGAACCAACAAATTAAAAGTTCATATTTTCATACATATTACTAAAGCGACTTGATGAGCATACACATACAAGTTTAGAAACGTTTATATTTTTACTATTATTTATATTATAAGTAGTACAAAGACAATAAATATTATAAGTAGTACAAGATAATAAGTATTAATAACATCATCATTGATAAATATTAATCATCACTATTTTATTCTTCCACATTCACAGAGTCATCGCCAATCAAGTGATCTATCTTTCCTTTAGGATGCTCAAAGAAATCCGCCGCATCTAAGTATGTCAAATCAACACAATCTTCGACTACAAAATTAGCTTCACGATTCTTATCCTTCTTTCTTAGTGATGCCTGCTACAAATCAACCAAGTGTTGGGGAATCTGACAATCATGTGCATAGTGATTTCTTCCGCCACATCGAAAACAGTTTGTCCTAACTACTTCACGTTTTCCATCTTTTTCTTTTCCCTTTCTATATTGATTTTTCTTTGGTGAATGATTAACACCAGGAAAATAATTTTGTTCTTGGTCATAATTATGGTCATGATCATGTCCACGTCCGTGACTAGGACCACAACCTCTTTCATGCCCAGCGTGGTAGGCCTCCACCTTATTTATTTCAGGTAATGGCTCTGACCTAATCGGTCGATTTTCATGATTTTTTATCAATAAATCATTATTTTTGTTTAGCCATGAGAAGATGAGAAATCAGTTCAGAGTACTTTTTGAAACCTTTTTCTCGATATTATTGTTGTAACAGCACATCCGAGGCATAAAATGTGGAGAATATTTTCTCCAACATATCATCATCACTAATGGTTTCTCCACATAGTTTCAATTGAGAAGTAATTCTGAACATGACAGAATTGTATTCATGGATAGACTTAAAGTCTTATAGCCTTAGATGTATCCAATCATATTGTGCCTTTGGATGTATGGCCATCTTCAAGTGGTCATATCTTTCTTTCAAGTTATTCCACGGAACAAGTGGATATTTGATTGTGAGGTATTCAATTTTCAGAACCTCGTCAATATGTTAACGCAAGAATATCATTGCTTTAGCACGGTCTTGTTTTGATGCTTTATTATTATTTTTAATGGTATCTCTAAGACTCATTGCATCCAAAGGGATTTCAGCATCTAGTACCAATGAAAGATAGTTTTTGCCAGAACTTTGAAGTGCAATAAACCCAAGCTTAGCAAGGTTAGACATAACGAATATAAGTAAAATAATAATATCTTAGCCTTGAAATTTAACATTTACTCTTCGGTAGAGTCTCGTGTTGATAACGTATTATAAAGTAAATATAAAATTAACTAGAATAATTTTAAGAATGAATAAAACTGGAACAAAATGGAAAAATATTGCGGTATATTATTTCTCTTCTTCTTTTAATATATCCTTTCATCTGCAAATGCTCACATTTTATATAGCCAAGACATGGCTATCCAAGGTTGACAAATCTAATTAAAATGCGTATATGTAAGCCACCTCCTTTGACTTCTTAATGGACAATTTCCATTTGAGTTCTACAACATAATAGACAATTTCCACCAACTTACCACCAACTTTGACAAAGAACAATTTTCTTTCACAACAGAATATAAATTTTGAGGTGTTTCTCAAATCCCAAATATAACTTAAAAATGAAATTGTCATTGTCAAATGTTGATTTTCAAATAAAGATTTTAAAAAATCATTTATTAAAATTAGTTTGCAGCTTCAACAGAGCAATTAATTAACATTTTACATCAAAAGTTTTTAAACTTATTTTTTGTGATGCCCTAAGTCGAATATACTGTCCGCATTTTTTTTTAAATGTACCTAAAATGTTTACACCTTTAGTGAACTTCAAAACTACATTGATATAAATATATCGAATATGTTTTTTTCAAAAAAAAAAAAATACCCTAACTGTTATCACATTGTGAGTTTTATATTCAAATTATTAAGCGTTGTTGTTACCTCTTGGACCGTAAATTCCTTTACATTGAGAACTCCCCAATATTTAGAATACCTTATGAGAGAAGCATGGAAAATGAAAGAAGTCTTGAAAATAAATCTACCTAGCACAACGAGTACATAGTAGTTCGGTGCATTCTGTGAATATCTAATAACTTAGATACGAAACTCGCAAAACAGTAATAGTTTGATGAATTTTAAACTATTCACTCAAACAAATTTCCACGTGTGCATTGCCCTTGAAACTCCATGAAGGAGCTTTTGAGTGGTGATGTTAACCTGGTATGTCATATTCCTCTAATTATGAGTTTATGCTACCTTAAAGGCACGTTCTATGAATACTCAATAATTTAGACATGAAATTTGCAAAACCGAAGAGTGAGCTTACAATGCTTGAGAATACATATGTAAATGGATACAAGTCTGTCGGAGAAAATAGACTTCAAACTTACAAAATTACAACACAGGTGTAGCATTACGCTACACGGAAGTACTGCTAGTACGTCTTCCTATGCTATAAAGTTACTCTCCCTTTGGCCACCAACTCAAAAGGATACTACTGGCTGCTAACAAACTGGACGCTTATTGCGTCAGTTCAAAATGACAAGGTTTTATTATGTTCCATATACACAAGTTTACACATTTTTACTGGACAATAACTCAATAGATTCTTAAAGTTGTCAAATTGCAAGAGATCTCACCTCATCCACTTTCCAGAGGTCTTCTTCATACTTATACCACCTGATAAGCCCTTCATCATTTCGAGTGCGCTGACACATGATGCATGAGTCACTCATGCAAGTTAGGAATTTGCATAACCTAGATGCTTTTTCAAGGATTGATTCATCAAACTTGGCCAGAATTTTCTTTGGTGCAGGTGGAGGGTCTTCAGTAATTATACAATGAGATATGTTGAGCACTTCCAACTTTTTTAACCCGTCCAAGATAATAAGCAAAGCAGGCTTAGATATCACCGTGCACCTCACACTCAACACTTTCAAGTTTGGAAGAAATGATACCAGTGTAGATGCAAATAGCATATCACAAGGTCCCATAATCTTGAGCTCAGCGAAATTTTTGCAACTCCTTCCAATTTCCTCCATGACATAAGGAGGATTTGCTATACTAGGCATCGTCAGTGATTCAAGATCTTCCCACATATGAATAGCCCTGCATATTCCTGTCTTTTTTATTCTATTCCAAGCAGGCATAACAAGACGTTTTAGACGTGGACACCTGAAAAAGAAAGAGAATTAATTAGCTGTCGTCTTCGTTCCCACAGTAAACTTAGCTTCGCCTGAATTAGAATAATGGAAAATCAGGGCATCTGAGATGTCAGATGCCTAAACACTGGAATGATGCTTGCTGATGGTTTCTTGATATAAGTTATAGACCTATAGAAAGATGAAGGTTTACTGGGGGAATACCTCTCGGCAGTATAAGTCAACTGATCATCACTGACATACAAATTATAATGGAAGATTAATGTTTGTATGTTTCCCCTACTGAGGTTCAAACAAATCTTCAGGAGGCTGGTCAATGTTTTATCAGACTGACAGTCCACATATACATACGGCTCTAACGGGATTTTGATGAAATTTGATTTTAATACCGACAAGTCCAGCTTCTTCCAGAGAAGTTGATCAGAACAAGCCAATCGCCACGCACTACAAACATGAGCAAGTCCAGTAGTTAACTCAAAAAGGTCAAAGGACTGGAGTATCTTCACCAAGATATCAATATCAAGGTCCTCCCATCTCCTTACAGAAGAATCTCCTTCTTCCATCACAAAATCTTGAATCTCCCAAGTGTTTGGAAATAAAAGTTCCTGTGGAAACAAGAAAGGTTATTACTTCCCTAGATCCATAAAGAATATATGATTTCTTACGTCAAATTAATGTTGCTGATTGTCAATTTGTATTCTTGTGAATATACTCAGACCATGAAACAGAAAAGTTAAGCCCTGCAACACGAAGAAGCATAGAAGAATGTACAAATACATCTGAGGAGTACTGGGATTCCTAAAAGTGACGAAAGTAGGAAAATCTGACCTAGAACTTAAGTTGGTTATAGAAAAAGACTCAGAACCAAGTTCTTGTTGGCATAGCTGAAGGAAGTATCACATTTTGGATAAAAATAGTCATTACCGAAAGCAAAATGATACAAAAAGGAGGACGTAACATTGATTTGCACATAAAATTCCCCAAAGAGGAAAATTAAATGTCCCTAGCATTAGGATAGAAAAGCTGAAGATTTGTTATATGTTTTGAAGAACAATACAAGTAACTGGGGAATGGGACAAGTGTCTGCTAAAAAAGATGCATCTTCTCTGCTAAAAAAGATGCATCTTGTTTCCAGGAATCAAATAGAAGGGAACGCAAAAACTTAACACTCCATCCCTTCTATTTTATGTGAATAGGAATGAAAATAAAGTAGTTAACATGATTTGTGTATTTAGAAAAAGAGTAGTTACAATATACTAAAGCGGTAATAGTTATAAGAATTAGGTGAAAGGAAAAAATACCACGTCAAAAGTTTGATTACCATTCGTTAAATGAATTCCTAAAACCCGTCAAAGACATATAAACAATACTAGAAAGGTACAACAATAAGTATGCCTTAATCTCAAATGTACAGTTCCTTTGTAACCATCCCCGCTCTACCGGGGTTCAAATTTTCAATACTACTTTTACAACAGCTTATATGGAGTGATATCAACATTAAGGATCTATATATCCAGTCCCGACTTGTTTGGAGTAGAGCCAGAGTGTACTTTACAACAGTTATGTTTCAAACTTGAACTAGTTTATGTTGGCTATACAAACACTCAAAATGCATTCTGCTCCATTTGGAACAGTTCCATTCCAATACTCAGAAAATTATTAAGGATTCTCTATTACTAAGGGTTTTCTATATTTTCTACCAAATTACAAATCAGTAATGAACTAAAAAGACTCCTGGCAAACAACATACCTATTAAGTGTAGCAACAAAAAGTAACCCTTATTCATAGCCATTGGAATTACTATGGATCCTGTGCTTTATTTATGTTTTGTTTAATGCTATTTTACAAGAATATCGAGAAATTATAAGTCCTTCGATACAGTTTTGCCTATGTGATTGAATTGTTTTACCTCATCCATTTTAAAACATTCAATCATCATGGTGTCACACTGGTGCATTTGAACTTCTAACCTAGACATTTCCAGACTATAATTCAGGACCTTCTTTCCTTTTATCTTCTACATGTGCTACTTGTACCTTGTCATAATCATCTCTTATTTTGTCTAGTTTTGTATGACCACACACCATCCTACCATTCACATTTTCACGACATTCATTTTTTCAATATGTCGGACCTCAAATACCTAACATTCACACCATACACCACCATTGGTCTCACAACTATCTTATAAAACCTTTCTTTCACTTTGGTATGTGTCTCCTTATTGCATAACGCTCCATTTTAACTTTATGATTTAAATTTATGTGTTGCGTCTTCGTCTATCAGAACATCACACCACTGATACGGAAACTGAACCTAGACAAAAGAACGATCTATGTGAACTCACTTTGATAATCTCAGACCTGAATAAAGGAGTGTTGTGTTAAATAACGATCAACATATTAGTAGTTTATCCTCACAGTAAAGGAATTAATAAGAGAAATGATATTAAATATTTTGTAATGTCCGAAATAAAGTTTCATATAATGGAAGAAACAGAAAGTTGATATCAAGTCTTCAACAACAGAACCAATGATAGTTGGTACGGGAATCTGTATATGACTAAATGCTAAATTGAAAGCTACACTAGCAAGTAAAACTGATGGATCCTGAATCCTCTTCAAATGTAGCTGAAAAACAGTACTTTTAGATTAAAGCTTAGCACCTAAAAGTACAAAAATATGTTTTAAGGAAAAAGTGAGAGGACCTAAATGAAATAGGAACATTTTGCTTAGTCTATGAGTATGATATCCTGCCAACTTGTCAGTGACAAGTATCAAACTTCTAAACTAAATTATCCAGATTGAACTATACATAATTCAGTAGGGATTCCTTTGCTACTCTTAAGTACTCCCTTCATTTCATTTTTTGTGAAGATGTTTGACTGAGCATGACATTTAAGATATTCATTTGATAAATTAGTCATAATGGAATAACTACCAAAGTGGAGGTTGAAAAGAGATATCACATCAAAGTTAAGGAGGGGATAATTTAATACATCTTAAATCCTAAAAAACTGTGATAAATTTATAAAAATAGAATGATCTCCAAACAATTTGGGAAGTCTAAAATGGCAAAAGAGTCGCATAAATTGAAACACAGGGAGTACAAATATTTCAAGATGCAAAATATTCAACCCAGAAGGAGCTTCAAGAATGGATAGGAACAGAACTTGGATGAAATGGGACTTCACTGTGGTTCTTCTCTTGTCTTTTTCTCGTAAACAAAGTTGTGGATACTATGTCCTCTCCTTCACGAACATCACTTTTTTCCTAGCTTCTTTCTCATCTTTTTATCATTTCCTTCCAACTTTTTTTCTTTAATTTGTGAAGTGGATTTTCTTTGGATAATAAATTATTATTAATCAATTTTAAAATATGAAAACTCCTTAATTACAGTAGCAAACTGAATGATATTTCAGTTTTTTGTGCTTTAAGTGAAAGTTTTTGCTTCATCAAAAAAATAAAATCCCATCAATCCCTCAAACTACTACCATGTATCAGAATTTATAGGTAGATGCCCCCGAAACCCCATTTTCTCTTTTATAAAAACAAGACGGAATAACCAAAGTACCATTTGCATCTAACATACGCATGTAATTTTCCAAAAGAATCATTAAATCACAAGCAAATTAAAACCAACCTCAAAAATGATTTACACTTTAAGAAAAAAATCCTCATTTCATCATACCGCACTAATAATTGAAGTGCAGCAAAACCCAGAAAAAAAATTCACAAGCATAAATTCAGACCTGTATGAGCAAAACTCAAATTTTTGTGCAATTAATTCCAGAAGATGTCAAAATAGAAGACCAAAAGCTTCAGAAAGTGTACAACATACCTAGAACAACTTTTGGAATCAAGATCCAACTCGAATAAAAAATTAATCTCAAAAAAAAATTAAAAAAGGAAAAAGCAAGAGAGAGATTTAGGACATGCCTTTAGATCATAGGGACTGTTGCGAATGGCGTACAAAGGATGGATCGTTGTTTCACTTCGGAGTGTGAAAAAAAATGGATGAAAAATGCGGGATGATAGTGCAGCCGTGATGAAGAGTGAGATTCGGATGCGAGGGCGAATGACGATAATAACCCTACGCTCTACGGGAATGTAGGCCTGTTTGGAAAGGTCACATGTTGTTGGAAATTTAGTATAGTTACAATCTTTTGAGCATGTTTGGAAGGGCAAATAATAGCTGGACAAAATAGGAAATAAGTGTAAATTACGCTCTTCTATTCTCAAGGGTGGGTAAGGAATCAATGTGAATTACATGAAACTTTTTATAAAAAATTTATTTTTTTATTATTTTAATATTTTCTAAAAAATATTTTTTATTATTATTTATATTTTATTTCCTTCTCATTTTCAATCTTTACTTTTTCATGTAATTTTTTATATGAATTATTTTTTTTATTTATTCTAATTTACTTTTTTATTAGCATTAGTTTTTTAATATTCTAATTTTTAAGCTAAATTAGAATTCTTAGTT